>OMLF01040576.1:0-24668 GCA_900302615.1 Holocentrus rufus | reverse complement strand
GAGCCCCTCGGCACTGATATCGTTCTCAGCACTCAGGACTGCACTCTTACGAGCTGGCAGAAGAAACTGCCGGCAAGACATAAACCTCTGCCTTCCAAAGCCATTCAAATAATAGACCCCCGTCCCCTACCGTCCAAGAGAACAAACACTAGTCCCTCAAAGTCCCCTGCCACCCATAGCTCTTCTCAGATACTTTTATCTTTATCGTCAGACCATGATTATTGTGCACCTGTGGAACGTTCATTTACAAATGCTACGTTAGGTAGCAAAAATCTGACCTCTATCCCTGAGGATGTTGCTAACCTCACATGTAAAATCCAAGTGACTACCCATGACTCAAGTGCCACTTCTGAATGCAAAAAACACACCACAACCTGTGAGGCTAAGACCACTTTGAAGTCTGGTAGTGACTCTGACAAGTGTGTGTGGCAGCGTCTCTCTGACGACCAAAAGACTCGATCAGAGACGAACCTCGCCACAGATCTGGCCCTGCCTGTTTCAGACAGGGTTACACCACAGCAAGAGTGTGATCTTGCAAAGGAAGACAGAACAAAGCCATGCACCCTGCCCACTCCTCCACCCAGCCCTCCTGGTAGAGGGAGGGAGAGCAGGGTGAGCAGGAGATATCGGAGAAGATCCCCTTATTCTGATACAAGCTCAAGCTCCCCTTCCTCATCCTCCTCTTCCTCTTCCTCCTCCCGATCCACATCCCGCTCTCCA
Organism: Holocentrus rufus; assembly: GCA_900302615.1. Lineage (NCBI taxonomy): Eukaryota > Metazoa > Chordata > Actinopteri > Holocentriformes > Holocentridae > Holocentrus > Holocentrus rufus. The sequence goes on along the minus strand of OMLF01040576.1, from coordinate 23,948 downwards.
CAAAGAAAAAGGTAGACATCTTCTCTTACTGATGTTCCATTTTAGTCTTGTCTTGTTTGTGCATCGCTCTCATTCTCAGTCTGTCTCTTTCAGGGTCTATCACAAGCGTTCAGAAAGCAGTTCCTCTTCAGTGTCTCCCTCTCGCTCCGTCTCTCGCTCCCCATCACCCCGGCGGTACAGGTTGTCTTACTCCAGATCAAGATCCAGGTCTTGGTCCCAGTCTAGGTCCCGATCGCGATCGCCGTCTCCTCGGCTCTGCCGGAGGCAGTGGAGAGATGTTTACAGGTCAGTGGGAGATGGAGTTGTTCTTGCAGAATTGTTGAAAGACAGATATGAAAAAGGGAACTCTAAATGGGAACTGTGTTATTTGGACATTTTCAGTGCTTGTAACTTGAATTCAGTCCTGGCCCTAGAATGATACTTGAGTTTTCACAACTAAAAGAGAAAAAATAGAAATTATTCAGTGTGAATTTTGTGTATTTACAGCAGCAGGGAGTCCAGGTGGTGCAAGAGACAGCATGACATGCGGATTCAAAAACTCAAAGCCATAGTGAGTATTACAGTATTGGCTTGTCAGTTGGTGTTTGTTTTTTTAGTTCTTTATCAGTGAATAGTAACAATAATTTTAACAAATTTTCTCAAACAGGATGAACGCAGGGTGGTATATGTGGGTCGCATCCGCAAGTCCATGACACATGATGAACTGAGAGAACGCTTCTCTCTGTTTGGAGACGTAGAATGTGTCTCACTTCACTTCCGAGACAGAGGGTGAGCACGCAAATTTCATATTAAATGTTTTTATTAATTGGACAGTGCATTATTTTCATTGGCATCACACTTCAAATCTGCACCTTTCATTCCCATAGTGACAGCTACGGCTTTGTCACCTTTTACAACATGGAAGATGCATTTGCAGCCATTGAAAATGGCAGCAAACTGAGGAGGCCTGATGAGCTGCCATTTGACATCTGCTTCGGTGGGAGACGGCAGTTTTGCAAGTCAGACTATGCTGATCTAGGTAAGTCTAAAACAAATAAATGAGCATGGTGCATTTCTGTAATGGAGGGTAGATTTCCATGTTCATGAACACTGAAACATTTTAAATCTGCCTCTTTTACATACCCTATTCAAGCACCTTCGTTATTGCTTTTGTGAGTTGAAGTGGAGGCCAAAACTGTAGTAAGCAATCATTTCCATGAATTGTGCCACTTTGAGATGGTTTTTTTAAGTTTAGTTTATTGCGATCAAACTTACCATTTTCAGAACGAAAATATCCAGAGAAAAAAGGGCACATAAAGCCTTATGTACCCTTTTTTCCGAAAGGGTAAATGTTGAAGCTAATTAGCTTGTTAATGCCCTAACCTTTATACCTTTAAGTCGCATGTAAACATATGCATACATATTGATACATACATACATGCATGTATTTATACACATAGTGCACATGCTCATATACACACATACATACATGCCCATATACACATACCTACCACCTATAAATATAAATACACACCCAGCTAATACCAAACATAGTACTAGAAATTCAATTAATTTGTCCCATAAGTCCTGATTACATACATCACGTCTATACTTCTCCAGAATAATGTTTAAACTTTTTTTGAATTGCACAAGATTTTTACTTTCTCTGATCTCGTCAGGTAATTTATTCCACAGCTTCACCCCATAGACAGATGTGCACATGCTTTTCAGAGTGGTATGAACAATCGGTTGTTTGAAATTCCATCTCCCTCTCAGCTCATATCCCCCTGCTCTATCACTAAACATTTTTGTATATTTACAGGAAGTAAATTAAGTCGTGCTTTATACAAAATTTGAGCGGTTTTGAACTCCACCAAATCCCCAAATTTCAGTGTTTGAACTCTGGCTGTGCTTTACATTACAGTGAATCTGTTTTCTCTGCTCCTCAGACTCCAATAGAGATGAAGACCCGACCCCTGCAAAGAGCAAGTTTGAGGAACTTGACTTTGATTCGTTACTGAAGCAGGCCCAGAAAGGTCTGAAGGGGTAGCAGCACTTGGCAAGACAAGAACAGATGGACCAGTTGGTCATGGAAAAGATGAATGGGTTTTCTATGAACCTCATAGCGTCATGCTCTTACTTCTGTAGCTCACTTTTGTATATTAGCACTCTTATTTGTGTTCACTATTTGTTTAGTAAAATGCATGTGGACAGTTTTGATGTTTACAAGTAAGGTATACACAGAGTTCAGTTAATTGTAACAATTTCGAAAAACATGTTTGTGTTAATGGAACCTGATAATGTTTTTGTTTTCATTCCGTAATCTTTGTACATGAAAATTAAATGAGTCTATTGTCTTTCCTGGTCAGTTGTCAGCTTCAGTCTGTTTATCTACTTGAGTTTTATGACCTGAATATTCTGTCAGGAAATGTGTCCCAAGTTCTTAAACTGGTAGTTAAAATTACAACTAGTCATTTGCCACCAGCGCCAATGTTGAAATGTTTGTTTTTTTTAAGCGCACCACATAGGTGTGATAAGAATTAATTTGAAGGTTACAATAATAATCAAGTTTTGAAAATGAAAAAATATCGCCGCATAAATTTTTCATTCAGTTTTTGTACAGAAATATCACATTTGCAGGAAATTTGTTCCACTGAAAAATGGTCACTAGATGGCAAAAAACCTTCTCTGGCCCGTAAGGGGCCGTGCACGCAGACGTGTCTGAATTTCATCGCGCTATTTTTTGCTATTTGCCATCGCTATTAATTGTTTCCGTGTCAGACTGACGTCTTTCTACCTCGTGTCGCGTCTTGCTGTTTTTGGACGGCGTCCAAAGTTGAATTCTTGTCCGTTTCTGCTAGAAAATAAGTATAATTTAGACATATAATGGCCATTAATAAAACTGTGCTGGCTGCGATATGACGTGTTGTCATGGCAACGATGAGACACAGTAGTTTTCCTCCCTGCTTTTGAATGATGCCGTGATCCAACTACCGCAGCGTCGCGACTCGCAAGCACGTTGTCCGCTGTGTGCACGGCCTGACATAGGATACAAAAGCAGAGAAGAAGAAAAAAGTGGGCGTGGCCATACTCCACGAGCCAATCATAGCAGTGTCCGCCACGGGCGTTGTGTTGTCAACATGCGGGTGACGAGATAGGCTTGAATTGAACTTCAATCACTGCTTATCTTTCCTATTCGCTCAAAGTATTTACAACACTGGACCACCATATCCGTGTTACGCAACGCGGCTGTGCTTGAAACCGGTCGGCCTGCGTAGGCGAGGAAGACGACTGTGCAATAAAAGTCAAACAAATAAATGCCGTCGTGCAGAGCTATGACTGACAATAGCGCGCAGTCAGTGTCTCAGCTGCTGGCCGTCCAATAATCTGAACCACACAGCAAATAAGAGAAAAACCAGCTCAGATCATGTCGAAACCGGGCGGTGCAAAGCAGGAATCCGGAGCCGGGACGAGGCGGTTCATCAGCGGTGTCGTGGAGGGTGAGTGACTGTTCCAATTTGGGACCAGTGGCCCTGAATAATTGGGTGGCGTCCTGCTAAGGGGTTGCAGGGGTGTTGTGGCCTAGATAGATACTGGACCCACACTGAACCAAGCCTAAGGATGTAAACGTCTACACCATGCTGTATTCAGTTTATTGTATAAGAATACGATTTTTTTAAATGTTTAAATGTTGGGTAAGATATTTACCATGCACTGACCACTGGTGCTATTTACTGTAAAGGTGACATCATTTGGTTTATAACTGGACCTTTGCTTGATGCAGGTTTTTATGGGCGGCCATGGACTATGGAGCAAAGAACAGAGCTGTTTAAAAGGTAACAGCACTTGAGACTCAGTAGTGCCTTATAATGGGCCTATGAATAAGAAGAAATTGATGTGTGTGTGTGTGTGTGTGTGTGGTGGGGTGTGGGTGGGGGATGCACTAATGCCAATATTCACAGTTTCTAATTAGTACGGAAATAAGGCCTTTCCAAAAAAAAAAAGGAAAAAAGTCTGCTCTGAAGTTTTAGGTTTGCTTGAGTAGGCCTTTATCAATATTGGTTGTTTCTGACAGGGGTTTATAATATGCCCACCTTTTATTTGGGCCCAGGAGAATGCAGGAATGACGTCTGGAATGTAATGGATGATCGAATTAGACAACAAACAATTTAGGATACAGAGCAGCCAGTTGAATTTGTTTTAATTTCATAGTGTTATTTTCAGTTAGAGGTCTCCTGCAGTTAGATGTTACGTGCCTCGTTTCATTCCACCTTTTTGCACCACAGCATTACAGATACATCACTCTAAAATATTGATATTGCTTGATATCGTCAAGCACTTCTTGACAGATATGATGGATTGTGTTGCCTGGTTGTTCATTGTTGGTATTGGATTTCATAGGGAACAGAAGTGGGGTTTGAACACGTACCTATATGCCCCCAAGGATGACTACAAGCACAGGATGTACTGGAGAGATCTGTACTCTGCTGAGGAGGCAGGTGAGTCAACAGGCTTGTGGCCACCTTTCATCTCGATCCATTGCCCTGAGTGAAATCATAAATCTGATTTGCGTCTTGTAGCTGAGGGGTGGTGTCGTGGTAAGAGAGACCATCCCAAAGCCAAAAGCTCATAGAAAGCCTCCTTGTAGTGTTGCTCAAATGGTTTAAAACTGTTGCTGTTTTACCGTGGTAGCTGTATCTGCAGCTCTCTGGTGGCTTACTGTAATATTTTATTTTTTCCCACTATTGTTTAGTCCTGGATATCTTCTTCTTCGGGTTTCCTTCATAAATAATAGACTTTTTTCCACAGCATTAAATGACATGAATGACGTGAACTAGCAGGTAAACACAGGTGATACTAATGACATTAATTAAATTTCTGCTCCAGTTGAGTGTAGCAGAGGCTTTCCAGCGAGCCAAGATGAACAACACCTGGACCCTGACTCTGCTACACATTAATGGAACAGAACCTTAATTAATGTCATTTGTGTCATCTGTGTTCATGTAAAAATGGTTGCTGTGAAAAAGGTTTACACACTTATAGAATATAGCCGTTATTTAACCTTTGCTGACACCTTAGAACATACTGAGGCCCAGACCCTCATTTACATTTGCACCAAATTACAATAATAAAATAAGCAACTCTAAATAACAAATTTGAACAGAGGAGAGACAAGTAATTTTTTGAAAGGGACTCTAAAATTCTGGATAAATAAATTTTTTCCCTTTGGTTATTAGCATCACACACAAGGCGCATCTGAGTTATCATTACCATCTGTTTGGTTTATTTGTTTAGATTAGGAGCGTCTCCCCATTGGCTGGCTATCTTATCATTTAAGCTCTCGATCAAAGATCAGTGACAATTTGCAGTGTCATCTTTGAACCATTAAAAACCTAATATGCCTTGGATGACTACAAGTGCATGCTGAAAAGAAATACAGTGTCGTCAGAAGACACTGGAATGTTGCAGCGCTCAGAATAGGTTCTTTGTATAAATTCTTTGCATAAATTATAAAAATCTTTGAATGGACATGGTGTGTGGTCACTAAAATGGTTGCAATGCCATTTAAGAATTTCCTACCACTCCTTAGACTCCTACAAATGTTCATTTGTGTTGAGGCCCCTGAGTGTTGGTCATCTTCATCATACCAAATCATAGACTTGTGTATCATCATTTGTATCCCTATATCGTCGTGACATTTGTTTTCTCATCCCTTATTACTGTTGCAGAACAACTGATAGCTCTGATTTCTGCGGCTAAACAGCACGACGTTGAGTTAATCTACGCCATCTCTCCTGGTCTGGATATTACCTTCTCTAACCCCAAAGAAGTTGCCACCCTCAAGAGGAAACTAGATCAGGTAGGACTCAGTCCACATAGACAAAGGGTGGTGCTCCAGAGATGGGATGGCTAAGATAATTTAATCTCAAGTTTATGTAGCTTGATGACTTTATGAGCATAAAGTCATCAAGTCATATTTATAATTGTCTTGGATACCACAATATTTTATATTAAACACAGCAGTAAACAGGCAACATTAGATAAATTGTTTGTAGGTTGACAGCCTAAGGATGGCAACAACACGGCCAAATTTACAGGTTGAATTCCTGGTGGAATAACCCTTTTATGAATACTCATTTTAAGGCTATTTAGAGAAAAGCCTCTACTACTTTGTTTTGTATGTATTCTTAATTTGAAGTATTGTGTATATTTTAAGTTGCCTACATTTTAAGATACCAGTATTTGGTATTGTTCCTCTAAAGATGTGAAACCACAAATCGTCCCCTTTGCTCCTCCAGGTGAGGGGGTTTGGCTGCAGGTCATTCTCTTTACTGTTTGACGACATCGAGACAGAGATGTGTCCAGCCGACAAACAGGCCTTCAGCTCCTTTGCCCACGCCCAGGTAGCCATCACTAATGAGGTGTACAAGCACCTGGGAGAACCTGAGATGTTCCTCTTCTGTCCCACAGGTCAGAGAATAAATGTCAATGTGCTCTTTTTTGTCTTATGTCATCATTGTTCTCTATAATTCACACTCGGTCTGTCCTGATCTCCAGATTACTGTGCTGCCTTTTGCACTCCCAACGTGTCCCAGTCTTCCTACCTGAACATTGTGGGAGAGAAGCTGCTGCCTGGTATCGACGTGCTGTGGACCGGTAAGGACGCTTTGGACACTGGACCGCCTAGTCTGAACGCTTAACCAGTTTGGAAGTGCCGTGACTTGAGAGAAGTAACAGAGGGTACATTTTTTATAAATTTCTTAGTGCTCTGCGATTTCACAAATACTGTTTGTCCATTTCAGGTCCCAAAGTGGTGTCCCACCAGATCTCTGTTGAGTCCATAGACGAGGTGTCTTCTGTCCTGAAGAGGCCACCAGTCATCTGGGACAATATCCACGCCAACGACTATGACCCCCAGAGGCTCTTCCTCGGACCGTATAAAGTAAATATTTACCTCTTAAAGTTCAAGTTTATTTAGAGCCCTTTATCACCGTCTCAAAGAGCATTACTGGCCCACACTTTATAGAAAACAAAATGAATCCCCATGACTTGAACCCTCATAGCGGGCAAGAAAAATCTCCCATAAAACCGCAGAGGCCAATGTATTCTACAAGGTTTCTGAGCTCTAACTAACATCATGTCTTCCTGTGAGGACCGTCCCACTGAGCTGATTCCCAAACTGAAAGGGGTGCTGACCAATCCCAACTGTGAGTTCTACCCGAACTTTGTGGCCATCCACACCTTGGCGACATGGTGCAAGGCCACGCCCAATGGAGGACAGAGGGATGTGGAGATGAGTGAGTGTCTATTTTTTTTCTGCTCTCTTTTGAAGTATCAATTGTTGCATTAGATTCTCTAATTTTCAGGGTTGCCAGTTCAGGTGTGAAAGGCTGTCATCCAAGGGCGTAAATCTTTGGCTTAACAAGGATTTAGTTCAATGGACGAGATGGTAATTTGATTAAAGTGCAGTTTTTCTTTTTGGAAAGATTCAGTTTGGCCAAAGTTTGTAAACCACAATTCACGTCAACAATTCCATTCAGTACTTGTAGCCGAAATTTTATATCCATTAAATAATCACATTTATAAATGTGAGATTATCCTTTTTTCCTCTGACTCCATCTGAGAACAATGTTGTGCCACTAATTTTAGCAATTTAGTCTAACAACCAAACACCACACTCCCAACTAGTCCATATTTAAGTGCCTTCCCACTGTCTCTGACCCACACCAGCAGGTGATGAGGAGCAGGACGTCTGCTACAGCCCTCAGAAAGCCCTGACCCTCGCCCTGACTGACTGGCTGCAGGACTTTTTCAGCACAGACCAGCCTGGAGGTAGAGACCGCTAAGACCTCTCATGACTATACAGTTTCATGTGTTTACCATATCACAAGGCAAATTCTTCTAATAAGCAGGCGAATGAGCAATAAAATGAAACATTAAAGTGACACTTCACCCAAAATAAAAGAAAAATATTCTCCCACTTATCCAAAGGCAGTAAAATATTTTGTGTTATTTGGCGAGGGTTTCCAGTCCGCTGTGATCCTCCTTCACCCCAATACAGTGGGACTGGATAGGTACACGTTTTTGGAGTTCAAACTGTCAAAAATTGAGATGTGAAAAACTCCAGAAAGCAACAGCTCTTTCCAAAAACAATGTCACTGGTATGTCCTGCCAAAGAACACTGGCAAACTATATCTGTCCACCTCAAAGGACTATGAACCCACCTGGCTAGATACAATTTGCCGGCGTTCTTTGGCAGGAAATAGTTCCCAAAAAAAACTCTTTCCCCGAAGAACTTGGAATTATGCCACATATCTGTTGTCTTTGGAAGCAGCTGTTGCTGTAGAGTTTTTCACTTGTGCATTTTTGACAGTTTGATCTCCACAAGAGGAATACCCATCCAGCCCCATTGCATACCTGGGACTGGAAACCTCACAAAATCGCACTGAAACTGTCTGGATAGATAGATTGCAGTGGGAAAATATCTTTTTTTTTTTTGTATTTTGGGCAAACTGTCCCTTTAAGAGAAAACATGTCAACGCTGTCCTGATCCTCACAGGTCCGTGTCGCTTCCCAGCTCGCCTTAAGAAAGAAGCCTCAGACGAGGAGCCCATGCAGACAGACATGGGAGAGGCCGCGTACGTCCCCGGGCCCAAGGAGAACCCGCTGTACACCGCAGAGCCGCTGACCCTGGACGACCTGAACCTGCTGTCAGAGCTCTTCTACCTGCCGTACGAACACGGACCCACAGCCAGAACCATGCTGCAGGAGCTGGACTGGCTTAAGAACCACAGCAAGGCCGCTACAGGACAGACGGACAAGGTGTGTGTGTGTTGTTTTTATACTGCTTTTATACTGTCTCTCCGTCAGGACACACTTCCCCTCTCTGACTCCCGCCTGTATTTTTTTTGCAGACAGCCGAGTGGCGCACGAGAGCGCAGGGCTTCGACGATATGTGCGAGGCGGTGGTGCAGATGTTCAACCGCCTGTCAAACGCACCCAACCGCAGCATCCTGTACGACCTCTACAACTACATCTGTGACATCAAGAGCGGTGTCGGCCTGGCACGAGCCTACGTGAAAACACTCGGTGAGAAAACCAGGATCTCCCCTCCTCTCCTATGATGAACGACCTACATAAATTGGTACATATATATATATTGTGATTACTTTCCATAGGAGGGCATGATCAACCCTCAGCCCAGCCCATGAATGAAGATCCTGAACCCTGGGGCTTCAGAGGAGGCCTCTCCGGAGAGTTCCAGGTAAGTATTTGGAGCTTTGAAATACCCGTTCACATCTTTGGGTTCAGCAACCAAAGTTATCAACAGGAGTCACTCATGTTCTGTTTTCCGTACACGCACACTCACACGCATATTTAGACTGAGAACGCTCACATATGACCAAATGACAGGATTCACTTAAGTACTTATCACTTCGTGTCAACTACCGGTTGTGAAGTCCTGTTCACATCTATACACATGCACACATGTTCATTTGCATAGAAGCTAGATTCAATTTCAGTTTTCACTACATATTTGAGGAAGACTTGACACTACCAGTAGTCACTGTAATTAAGAGCTGTACTGAGTGTGAACTTGATCAGATAAAGCACCAAAGTGACGAGTGGCAAATGTATTTAGCTCTAATGTGAAGGAGGCCTAAATTGTCTGGTCAAGTTAATTGAAATTCGTTTTTTTTCACAGTTTACATTTCCAGATGCTCTTGTTGAAACATTTCACTCAGTAAATTAATAAAGTATATGCACAGGAAACATGTATTTGTGATTGCAGAGAATGTTGCCAGGCCACGGAAACAGGGACCTGTTCAAACATCCTCCCATGACGGCGGTGTACTCCATCCGGCCGTACTGCCCTGAGGACAAGGTGAGGATGACGGCGGACATGATGTCTGTATTTGGGTAATCGTCAGTGTTGGTACTGTGCAGGATCCACACAGCCTCTCACGCTGCGGGTTTCTGTCCTAGATGCAAGTGCAGAAGATTTTTAGAGAAATGCAGAAAGCGGGAGAAGGCAAACCCCCCGCGACGACAAAATCTCGGCTTATAAGTGACGGGTAAGAGTGTGAGCGCACCTTCTCTCCTAAAGCACTTCCTCTTTTTATGTCCCATCCTAACACTTCCCTCTACCCCCACCCCAGTCTGTCCGCAGGTGAAACGCCCCCCTCCCCTGAGTGTGCTCTTGTGCTGGAGGATGAGTTTGGGGTGTGCGGCTACGCCCTGGCGCTCAGCGATGCCAAAGCAGCCGCAGCCAAGATGCAGGTGACAGCCTTATCCATCAGGTGCAAGGACCGACTCCTGTTCCAGATAGATAATCGCATCAGGACAAAACTCAGTGCGCTCCTATGTGTTTTATCTCCTGCCTCTAGATGGCGGTGAGTGACTCAGTGTTTGAGGACTTCCCCTCCCTGGTCACCATGCAGCTGCTGCCCCGGGTCACTGACCCCGCCCCCGCCAAGCGTATGATCGCCAGCCTGCTCTCGTCCATCAGGAACTGCGGTGAGCCAAATCCTCCAACTGTGCTCTTGGCAGCAGGGTTGGGCAAAATAGTTGAAATCAATATCATGATACTTTCTACTCATGTAGAAAAGTTAGGCGTGATGTCAAACAAAAGCCTAAATTTTTCTTGAAATGTTTTGTCAGTTAAATAAAACTTGCTAAAATTAGTTTATGTTGAATTATGTCACAGCATCCCAAAAAAGTACCATATTATCATGATATGAATCTACGTCGCCCAAGTTTGGTACATTTTCCAATAACAGTGAATTCTAAATATAGACTTTCCATCACACAAAACTCTGCAACATTGATTTAACCACTGAAAGAAAAAAAAAAAAAAACTCACTGGTCTCTTTTTCCTCATGCAGGTTCCAGGGGAGTTTTCTGCGAGCTGAGGCAGGGCGACAGGAGGATGATCGACTTTTACACTAAACTGGGCTCTTTCAAAACCATAAAACCCGCTGGTCTACCTCAAGACGTTCTTGCTATGGGAACAAGCCTGTGAGCAACATCACTTCCTGTATCGCCCTCAGGTTAGAGATATCCGTTAGAAAAAGGGACCGGCTTGAACATAACTGGTAATTTCGCAGCATGTTAAACTGATCCAGCCTACTCGTCAGTTTATCAGTTCATTTCAAATTATCTGTGATAACGTGTTAGCAGTTTGTCAATTTCCACTACAAAGCTAAATACTACTTCCGAAAGCAGCTTATTAAATTTGTCAAAGGAATTGTGTACATTGTGGTGTCAAAGTGTAATACCACTTATTTTGTAGAAATTAAAAAGGTTAATTATTAAATGTATAGGGATTATTTTTACAAAGTAAGACAAATGTAATTAGATTTCGGTTGTTTTAACCCAGCTTAATAAAACTGATGGTAAAATGTGCACTGACATTGTGTTGTGTTGTATGTATAAAACACTTTACTGGTGATGACAAACTCACACAAAACCAGATGTACTTTAACAATAGAACATTTTAATCTTTGATGTGTTTAGAGTTATGTTGAAGGGATACAAAAGGTATAGATTAAGGGTAAAATTTACATTATTACAACAGCTGGTGTATCAGTTCAGTGTAGTCAAGTTCTCTGAGCTTGAGGAGCGTAATTAAAATAGTTTGATAACATGTAGTTGAGCAGACATCTGAGTCCCTGGACCCGTCCAGAACGCCTCATCATCAGCTCATACATGAGTCAAAATATAAGGAGTGACCTTGGCTGGACCCGCCACATCAACGTACATCTAAATAAGAGAAATTAAGGACCCAGTGTTTGTGTCTGGACAGGATCACGTTCAATAAGCGCAAACAGATATGAAATAAATTAAAAATTTCAAGTAGATAGACATTCATTTCTAAATGTTTTCTCTTAATTGGTGCCTCGGTAAAACAAACTTGTTTGCATGTTTTGCTCTTGATCCCCTGAGTGTCTGACCAGCAGAGTTTGGCTGCAGGAGAGGACGTCCAAAATCCCTCGGGCCTGAATCACAGAACAAGCTCAGTGTATTAGCGAACTAAGTTTTGGATTAACCCTGGCCTTCTGGTCTCGTGAAAGTGGTTCACTTTTACCTAGGGCAGATCACCATGGTAACCTGTCCTGCACGGCCAACCTGCTCCAAAGCAGGTTAAACATTGTAGTGGAATCAAAGTGAAAAGTAATAAAAAGTAATGCACAAGGGGAAATGCTGAATTAACAGAGGAAGAAGGGGGCTGTTTGGAGACCAGCAGAATCTTTCTGCTTTCCAAGATGAGTTATTAGATCAGAAATGTAATAAATGTTTGTAACATTTCTACTCTGCCCAAACAGGCTATAATGTGTCAATAATAAAAGACAGTTAGGCCTACAACTGAATATATCGTTGCACATTACACACTGAAATTCTTTGAAAAGATTCCTGAAAATGATTAATGCAACAGTATGCATATATTCATGCTCATATTCATAGTTTGTGAATATAAAATCGACACGACTTTGCATCAGTAAAACGAATGAACACTTTGTCTTTGGTAGCAGCAACACGAATATGTTTTGTATTTCTCAGTTATTCAGTAAAAGTTTGTTCTTGAGAGAAGGATTTAGATGACAATAACCAATTTCTTTTCTGTAGGAGCACATTACGTGAACACACATTTATTTTGGAAAATTTTGATTTGACAGAGTGAGCTGATAACCACCTTCATGAGACCAGTTATCTGGGATAACCAGTTTTAGGTTTTTTGAAACCAGCTATCACAAAGATAGCCTGACTATGCTGAACTAGTTTGATGAGACAGGCCCCGGGTCTCTAAGGAGTGAGGAATACTCATCACAAAATTTTTAACGAGATTCATCTGGAACATCAGCAGCAGTGTCTGATCAACATGAAAGCAGGATGTTTAACACAAGGCTGACAAAAGGTATTGATCTACCAGTATTGATATGATCAGGTTAAGTCAAGTCAAGTCCATTTTTATTTGTATGGCCCAATATCACAAAGGTTAGGCCTTTGAAACACTAAAAATCTTGACAGGTGTGTGAGGCTGGTCACAGATGTCAGGGTGAACCAGGATGCTGAATTCACAGTTGAATCAGGTTGGTGACACTGAACTGTTCTTTCCTGTCTATCCAGCCTCCTCTTACTCTCCTCATCCTGTCCTACTTTTTTGGGGGCATTTTCTGAATTATGGGACAGTACAGCAGAATGAAGTCACATACAGGAGAGTGGAATTGCATGCAACATAGGTCATGAGTTTGTTTCAAAACGACCATGTTGCAGGTACACAGCCCACCTAGGAGATTCTTCACCTGTCAGTTTAAATAAACTCCAGCCCCTCATACTTCACATCCCCTATCTTTGTCTCGGGCATCAGCACCCGGCCGTCTAGAGTAAATGCTAGGATGTAGGTGGCAATTTTACCAGCGTCCTCCTCGGACTTAAGCGCCAGAACAATCTGGTCATCTGTGTCTGGAACAAATTTAAATGAGGAGAAGCCGTGTGTGGGGTTGAGCGGCCCGACATGTCCCACGGATATGTGACTGAAGTCTGCCGGGCAGGACAGCAGGAGGTTGGTGGCACGGCGCTCGTCTGCCGTCTCTTCGTAGCGCTCATGGCTGGCGCGGCGAGGCAGGAAGAACCAGCGCTGGAGACGCTCGCTCCACGCCGCTGACTCATGGATGAGGTAGCCTGGAAGACACAAGAAGGAAGAGTTTAAACAGTAGGAGAAGACACGATTCAGAAGAGAAAAAGGGGTTATTAAGGATAATCACAGATGTGAATACATACTGCCATAGTTGCTGCATGTGGACTAGAAAGAGCAAGAAATGTAATAATATGTATGTTAGATCCTTACCTGGGGGTTGGATGCCTGCCGCGCTCCGCAGGGCGTTGTAGTGTGGCACCCAGTTCTCGTGCTCCACGTCGCCATGGGAACCAACAACCTTCACCCACTCAGGGTTATTATTGACAACCTCTCCAGAGGTGGTGGTCCACTCCTTCCCCAGGCCACCGACATACAGGTGCTCATCCTTCACTGCCAACCACTCTGCCTTAAACCCTGAGTGCACAAGACAAAGACAGACAGAAAGGGTTCAGCAAATAAGATGTGTTCAGTGGTTTGGGAAGCATCAAGTGAAAAACAAATTGAATTTGTAACCTGTGCTAAAAACTTAGAGAGACAGAGGTGTGAAAAGGCATCAGAGTCTCTGTTCCTTAGGTTTTCCAGTGGCAAAGTAAAATCTCTTTTGTGTTTTTGCTACCAACTTTGACATAAACCTCTTTATTGAAATTCCACCCAAGGTGCACATCATATCTGTATGCAACTTCTACAAAATATTGGATGGCTTCTAGCTAGTTCTTTGTGATTAAAACATTCAAAAATTGCCATGCTGTTGAGCAAATTCACAAGGCTCAAGACCTAGAAAACAACACTTCAGGTTTGTTACCTCTTTACTTAGTGCCAGTTTGATAGTTGTGCTCAATAAGACCCACATGTACAGTTCACAGAGAGTGTAGGTAAGAGGTTGAGTGCAGACTGACCTTTGGAGACCGAGCCGTCCCCATCAGGCAGTATCACCCATGGGACGGCCTGCCTGCCCTCTATCCTGTACACCACCCCTGTGCGGTCGTCCACACTGTACAGGTGACCGTTGAACACCACCAGCTCGGACAGCTCCATACCTGAAGTAGAGATAGATGAGTCAATCAGTGAGTTAGCCCATGTCTTCAGTATGTATATGAGTGTGTTCTTAATCCAGTCCCTATCCCTGTACCTCGTCCCTTCTCAGCCAGGTGACTTTCCAGTGTGACCGTCTCAGCGTCCCAGTCCACCTGCAGTCTATCAGCGCTCTGTGAAACAGTCAGGTAACCCTTTCTCATGTAGCTGAACCAGGTCTGCTCCTTGGAGCTGCGCGAAGCTGTATCCAGGTCCGCAATCACGCCGATACGGTATCGGACGCCGTGCTTTGTCTTCTCTCGTGGACTTAACGGATATGTGTCATTGTAGCGTCTTTCCCTTTTCTGGAAGCTGGTGAGGCTTCCGATAGTTCGTCGATTAGTGTCGCTGATGAGGTTGTTTCCCTCGCTGTGCATTTGCCAACTATGCCCCCTGTGGTGGTAGTGACTTCGGGCGCTGTTGTCGCTGTCCCCTACGATCCGATGCATGTACAGCAGGAGGGCGAGAGCCAGCAGAGTTGCCACTGCAATGGCCCGCCATTTCAAGCGGAAGCGCGGGTCAGAGGTGGCAGCTCCCGTCATGGACGCCAAGGCCGGGGGGAGGCCTCGGACGGCGAGACGAAAGGTGGTCATGGAACTATCGTCTTCATCCCCACTGTCAGGCCTGGACTCGGACTGATGGCTATCATAGCCTGGGATCACAAACAAAGCACAGAGAAAGAGATGAGGAGAGTCTTGGTGGAGCGCTGTGGTGCAATTCAAAACTGCAACATACACAGTGAAGTCCACTTGCCAAAAACTGGACAGCTATCACTCTTGGAAATAGCTGTGTCTTTATTCAGCTGTCATAATAAATGTTAACCCCACAAATTAATCAGTTCCGTAATTGAAAAAGAGGATGGCCTGGCCCTCAAGAAAGCTTAATGGAGGGATGAATACTGAGTGTTATTTTACTTAAGTATGCAAAAAAAAAAATTGAAATTATTTTTATACAGAGAGAAAGCAAAATAATTAAATATTGAAAATGATGGGTTATAGCAGGGAAAAAGAATGAACAAAGAGGAGGAATGAAAAGGGATTAGAGTACATTGAAAAAAAAACGGTCTACTGTTGTTATTGTTCATTGTTTGCTCATAACAGGGCTTTGTGCGCTCTTCAGGCAGAACCTCTGAATGTGCATACTAAGCAGGCAGCAGACACCTCCAATTTCCTATGGCTGTGAAGTCTATGTGCTCTGTTCTGACGTTTAGGCCTAATTCTTTTGCAAAATGCATCCCACTGTGTGCAAAAGGTATTTCTATTAAAACTGAATTATCGCTGTCGCTGTGTGAAAACCTTGTAAATTCACCCTCTTTCAAAATCCACTGGATACGCTGCCAACAATGTAAAAACAAGGCTGTTCATCTGATCTCTAGAAACTTTGATCATATGGAGATAAAACTGTTTTCACCAGACAGAGACGATACTATATATCTGATGACTGCAACTTGTATGCCAAGTATGCTGGTATGTGTGCATGTCTCTAAGCTTTAAGAGTCCTGCTCACAAAGACAACTTTGTGTCAAGACTGGGCAAAATGCTTTAATTATTGTTGTGGTATGTGTCTCTATGTATGTGTTGGCCTTAAAGGAATCTTATTTTCCTGTTCATATTCTGTGGTCGCTTAATCAGGTTTCCAAAATAGTGGCATTTCCATATGCTTCCATTTATGCTGAACCAATGAGCATGTTACAGTTTGTTGTTATGAACTTCCAGTTTTAATAGATACTTCCTTTTACTGCAAACATTGGACAATGGCTCTAACAAAAGGTCTCCATCAAGTTTGGAGCTCCTCTGTAGAAAATTCCCAGCTGTCAAAACCACAAGGCTATTTATCCTCTTATTAGTCATTTGTTTGAATTTTTTTGATGGTTCTTTGGAAGCTTCAGTCTCTAGGCGTTTTTTTTAAAGCTCTCTGGCTTTGGTGTATTTGTGTTTCTCCCTTCTGGCCACATTAGTGAGAACTCATGGTCTTTGAGGAAACTATTTCTTCTCACATTCGTGTGGTATTTCAGTAAATGTAACAATGAACAAATCCACCAATGAAGGAAACCAGGTAGACAAGTCTTTAATTGGATGCCATCAAAAAACAAAATCTAAACCTAATCTACTAACAATGAGGAGAAGACTTAGTCCGCCTCCCATTCAGTAACAATGGTGCAGCTATTCCCTTTCTTGTTTTGAGCTTTGGGAGAAACTCAGACTGAAGAAACTCAGACTGAAATGACCATGTATATACTAATAAATAGGCAGGTGGGAAAAGCACACCATCGCAACATATGCCCTGCCCAGTGAAATAGGAGAGGTGTTTTTTTTCTGGAGAATGGCAAGGTGACCCTCAGCCCGTCTTATAAAAGCATTGTTGTCAATGGCAACCAACAGGTACGGTACAACAGCAACCAACAGGTACGGTAAATGTGCTGC
The DNA here is from genome assembly GCA_900302615.1 of Holocentrus rufus. Lineage (NCBI taxonomy): Eukaryota > Metazoa > Chordata > Actinopteri > Holocentriformes > Holocentridae > Holocentrus > Holocentrus rufus. Next base: position 6,836 of record OMLF01040576.1, on the reverse strand, counting down.
AGGCCTGTCACAGGCTGTGCTCCCTCAACCCACCCGTGTTGAGTTGTATAACATGGTGGCACTCGGTCTCCCAGTTCTCATGAGCAGTAATAACCAGACTATGTCATACAAATACTTTTTCCTACAGTTTTCTTACTTTTGTGCTTAAAACAAAATATCTTTGCACTTTCTGTCTGTCTTTACTGATCACAGTTTTCCATTGTCCACAGGTGATTGCCCATTGCATAACTTTGCTGTCACTGAGGCAAAGTCCCTTTGATTCACATATTCATATTCCACATATATAAATGCTATAAAATAAATAATATACCTAATTCTGTAAAAAAGTTGTAAGTGATGTGTTGAGTTAATAAACATAATTAGTCAAGCTTGTAAGGTTGGCAAAGTTTACTACAACCAGTTCTAACCCACATGATAGAGCTCTGTATCTGCAGTACACACAAATGCTGTTTATCACACAGTAAAGTTACTGGCTGAAAAGGAGGAAACAATTTCCTGGAAACATGAAAATCCTTTAACTTGGAATGGCAGATCATGGCTGTGAATGACAATGATGTCTGTCAGCAGGACATCTGATGTAGCTTCAAACTGATTGAGATCTTATGAGCAGCAGATGGTAACTTTGAATTACCTATCTAAAATAAAGCAATATCTACGCAGGTCAGCAGTAGCAGAGAATAAATAAGCAAAAACTTCAATAACATCAATATTTTCCTGATTTCCTATTCAAAGCTACTATGGTAACCAGTTTGCAAAGAATCTTGTCCAAAGACAACCTTGGTTTTACACAAATCTCATAAGAAATGCTTGACAGCAGCTACAAGAAAAATATTTGCGTCTATCACGGAGCAGTATCAGCCTAAGAAAACAATGCACAATGTAGAATCTCAATAACTATGTTCTCGACTACAGTTTGTGGAAGTCGCAGACAGACTGAGGCTCTATTACTGAACTGGTAAACACAATCTCACATCACACACAGCTGTTAACCATTACTTTCCCTCATCTGCCTCTTCAGCTGCTCTTTACATAACTTCAGCACACTCACTGACTAACAAGCTCTTTAACACACATGCCGTTTTTGTCCTTCCCATGCACACACTCACACTGGCAACCTCTTCCAACACACAGGGCCAACAAATAATGCCGCAATTGTCACTACTGTATGCATGGCCTATCTTCTCCCCTCGCTTTACAGCGCAGACCCAAACACAGCCTCCCTGTACCCGATATGAAGAATTCAATTATTCACCCCTCCTTCGCCTCTTCTCCCCTGAGCATTCTGTAACCAGCATGTTGTTCTCCTTTGCACGCATCCCATAATAAACTCCACGTCCCTTCAGCCCAGTCCCACATGAATGACTGATCTCAATCTCTCTGTGCCTCCTCCTTTTATCTGCCCACTTCTTCTTCTCTCTCTCACTCTCTCTCTCTCATTTTCCCCGTCTCTCTGTAGAATTAAGGAATTTAAAGCTTCCTCAGCGCAAACTGGGAAGAATGTCAGTCAAGTCTGAACTTTGGCTTTTGTCCTTCTACAACTGTAAATGGCAGAAAACCCAAGAACCACAAAAAAACAACAACATCAAATGTTAATTGGTGGTTTGTTCTCATTACAGGCAACGCTTGGTTTTACAAATCACTACAAACAGATTTAAAATTAGCCTGAATACACAGATTTGGTATGAAATCATGAAATGTAGAGCTGAGAGCCTAATACTAAGAGAGCAAGTTTAACAAACACTTTCTTCTTCTGGAAAAAACAACCACGCGTACAAGGAGGGAAACAAACCCATCACTAGAATGAGAGCTATTTAAAATAAAAATATTAAAAAAAACACCACTAAACCTTTACTGACATCCTGCCGGCATTTTCTGCATCAAGATCAAGAAACAGAGACCGAACTTGGCGCACTACGTTTTGAGTCTTGCTGCAGTGGCTAAGGATGGGTTTTCAACGAAGGGTGAACATTTTATCACAAAATGTACAAGCCCCAAACCCCTGGCCGGATTAATCAGATCTGCGTTCCCGTTTCATGTTCCAGATGACACGCAAGGTCAACAGGGCAGCAGGTTTCTTATAAGGCGAGCCGGAAATATGTAATCAGACTATCTTTGTGATAGCTGTCTTCACAAAACGCAACACTGTTGATGTTGAATAACCGGTCCCACTGAGGTGGTTGTCCACTCACTCAGTGAACCAGGGATTTTCAATACAGGAAGTAGAATATGAGAAAATAACTGCTCCCCCAGACTAGTGCAATGAACACATACTTGAGCCTCGTATAGGCTCATACTTGAGCCTATACAAGGAAAACATGACTGCTCAGCTGCATCTAAAAGCGAACCCTTCTTCACAGAGATGGGCACCTGCTGCAGTGTGCCTTAGTGACTGATCAAGAGTTGACAGGTATGAAAGGTATAAAAACGTGAAGTTTAAAAAAATGATCAGAAATAAAGGCATTAATAAACTGAAAGAAAAAGTTGATTCTACTGGTCTGTCGTCCTGTGAACAGCCCATTTTATAATCTGTTAATTCAGTTGTATCGCCCTGCACACCTCTCTAGACCCAAAGCAACTCTTCCCCCTCACTCATTCATTCATACAGACAGCACACTAAACCAGGATCATTCACTTGCCTCCTCTCTGCAATAATACTGACCTGTGTAGGGTGCTAGGGTCAGTGTTAGGGTTAGAGGATAGCCTGAATTTAACCTGCTCTGAAGCAGGGTACTCGCGCAGCATATAGATGACCACGGTGATCAACCCCAGGTAAAAGTGAGCCACTTTCATGATAAGATCTAAAGGCCAGGGGTTAAGCCCAAAGTCAGCTCAGTAAACCAGTAATAAATTGGATTCTGGAGACAGGCCCCTGGTGTCAACGTGTACACACGTGAAACCCTGTCTTTCCAAAACGATTACCCACGGCGATTTCTTCTGGTAAGAATAAGGCCCTAGTTAGTTTGTCCAATTAAAAAGGAAAACCACAACGTGAAAATGTGACTGCCTCTTTCTGTGTCTTTGGCTGGTTTGTCTGATCAAGTATGAATGGAGAAAGGGGAGGCCGATCCATGTTTAGGTAACAGATACGGTATAAGGAGAGGAAACTGATAGAACATGTAACATAACCCTGGCAGTTCTCCACAGCCGGACCATGACCAGTTATCGAGGTAAAGGGTTTTTGCTATAACAATTAGTTGTGTATGGATAAAACCCAAAACAAAACACGGCAGGCATGTTAGTCGCCAAGATTGCCTGCGGAAACATTTAAACTTTCATAAGTATGATGATCCCAACTGGCTGTGCCCTCCCCTGCCCGTACTGAACAGACAGCCACGAAGGCAGGAAGAGGACGAGTCAGCGCAGCACCGGCCGGCTCCTTCAGTAAACTTTGACTGGTTGCCAGTTGAACTTACAACTGACGTTGCTAAGCCTTAAAACTGTAAAATAATTGTCAGTAATGCGACCGTTAATGGATTTTGTGTTATCGCACTGACAAATAAAAAGGGTGCGAGTTAAAATTAGCTTCTATAAAGAAAGGGGACATACTGGTACAGCTTTAAAATGTTTGCTATGTACCGTTAGCTAACGTTAATGTTAGCTAACAACTTTAGCATGCTAGCATTAACCTTTGCCTTGTGTCAGCTGGTAATACGATTTCTGACCGCGTTTGTCCAGCTGAATTGGTTTATATGGTCATCATTCTGTGGCTTTTAAAACTTGGTGTTTACCTGGTGACGAGTCTTCGTGTCCCCAGTTGCGGATGGTCAGCTGATTGTTTCTCCGTGACTCCCCGTAACGTTACCTACCTCCGCTGCATCGCTGTGCTGACTGCGGGCAGGCAGCATGCACTTCCTGGTGATTTTAGTGCAACTCCCAACCACTGCCAGCAAAACACTCTCCGCGGTGTTTATAGTACCCCAAATTAGTTAGCATTTTCATAAACGTAATTGGATTCTAGATCAGGTCTGCGCTTCCCAAGTGGGTCGAGTGTTGTAGGAGCCTCCAAGGGGGACCCAGCCAAATGAGGAATAGTTCAGTAATTTGTGTAGCTAATAATAATTTAAAGTTAATTTGTCACTGATAACAAGAGATGATGTTTACTAATGGCTGGTTTAATAACAGGTTCCACTGTCTCTACAATTATCCCCCCTCTTGTCTTTATACAGACAGATGTGTAATTCTATACTAAATCATATCAAACGACAAATCGTCTCGGATGGGGTACAAGACTGTGCGTATCTATTTGGGAGTCCTATAAAACGTTTGGGAGGCCCAGATGAGCGCAATTCCTTCCCCTGTGATGATGCAGTTGTGAGAAATATGTTTCCATTGCACGAGGATGTCTGTATCTATGAGAATACAAACCTGTATTTGAGAGCAATATAATGAGTCACTAGTTACCCGCATAGATGGGATTATCAAAAACTGGGATTAAACTGGGATGGAATTAGCAAGTGAGTGCTCTTAAAAGCACACACTTGATAAGACTGAAATTTGCATGCACGTCAACGCAGTCGGTGTCAGATGTTAACATTTATTGTTTTGTGATTTCCTCATAATCTTCTACAGTACTTAATGATTCATATACCATGATTGATGTAAACAGCAATGTAAACAATTATCTAAGATGCTACAATGTGGCCAGCAAGAAACATTCTGACATGCATCTGTGATAATTAAGTCCAACTTCTTTAAAAATATAGATCCAACTCCATATTGACAGTCTCACAGTGAAATTAAAAAATGCAAAAATACAGTATTATAAACATTTACCAAGTGTGGATGACACTAACATAATCATTCAGATTCCCTGGATGAAATATCTATAGTAAAAAGCTACATTCACTTTATACAACTGGTTGACATATCATTAGTCTTGACATGAACTATTCTTATGCTTCCCATGGATTTAAAATTGTTAGAGTAGATTGTCACAGTCAGAACGGATCAACCTTTAAAACACAGGAAATATGCAACACAAACCATCAAAATATTCTATACTCTATATTGTTAATATGACAGTGAATACACTTTGAGAAACAAGTGAAATAGATCTCTTCAAACAAATCGTGCATTATGATGGTGAAATATTCCATGTCTGACTGAGTATGAACGAGTTTCACTATAATATCCTTGTGACCATCATCACCCATCCTTGAACTGAGTTAAAGTTGCACAATTTTTCTGCTTGGGACATGAGAAGCTGATTTGAAATAGTGTATAATCTGACAGCAGTAACTCAAAGCTTATTTGAAATTGTGTGTATTCTGACAGCATTAACTACAGAAAACAGATCTGTAGGCTAGATGGTGAGAGGCAGAGGGGGTCAAAACAACTCATGTCAGATGTCATCTTACTTTTGATCAATCAAAATGAACAGGCATTGTATATTTACCATACTACAACACTGAAAGAATGCATATTTTATCAGTAACAAAAATCAGCAGTGCATTATGACTCTATTTAGAGGTGTGTATGTTGATACTAGACGGGAGATGAAAGACTTCTCTTCTCAGCTCTTCCCCATCATCTTCAAGAGGAGCTACACAGGCAGGAAGGAGTTAAAAATAACACTGGTTTAGATAACGCAGTTTCATAGAAGCCCTCTCCAAAATAACTGGAATGAATGGAGACCATGCAGGATGATTTTCTGGTAATCCGAGTTAATTTTCAGGTCTGCAGCAAATAGCCATACTGTACCCTAAAGCTCATTCTTAAGCCTCAAAGTGCCCCATTCATTAACAATACAACTGCAGACCATGCATAAATACAGCATCGTTTTACCGCTTTATTTATTTATTTATTTTGCCTAAGCTTTAGGAGAGAGCTGTTGATGTTCTTTTATGCTGAAAGAAGTGTCCTTGCCTTGAGACAGTCAGATTTCAAAACTGAATAATATCCTATTCCTTGTTAAAATATTACTGAACCCACAGTGAATGTTGAGCCATCTTCTGGTGAGCCTTCTCTCCCTTCTAAAAATTGTATTTTCAAACACTATTATCAGAGAAACAGCAAGCCTGTAAGTAATTTCCCAACTTCTAAACGACATTTATATACAAATCCAAACCATATGAAAACCAATTTGCTAAGGTGACAAACAGTGTAATAATGGATTTGTGTGTGTGTGTATTTACTTTGTATTGCTACATCTCACCTGAAAACAATCAAATAAATAAAACATTTATTTGCTTGCTTACAATCTTCTGCAGGGCCCATTTCAAAATTTAGAGAACAAAGACATCCATCAAGCTACAGGTTACCACCAAAAAAGGGCAGATTTATCCTTTAACTGGCTGTGTTTTGTGTGTTTTGTGTGTGTGTGTGTACCTGTGTTAGGTGGTATTCCCCATCTGTCAGCTGCTCAATGATATTAAAGTGGTCGGTGTTGGGCACGTCCTCCATTGTGACATTCAGTCCTTCTGCTTCCAAACTCTTAAAGACCAGAAGACAGAGACAAAGAAAGTGACAGAAAAAGTGAGACATGCCACTTAAAAAAAACCCAAAAACTTTCTCGTTTCATATAAACCACAATGCATATTAAGTTAATGTGTCACTTTAAAAAATTTGAGATGCTTATGCAAGATACCTTCAATATGCTGTAAGCAACTTTTTAACAGGATTTGATGGTGAACAGAACAGGACCAGCCTCATTCTTTATCTACTGATGAAGGGATGTCTCCACAATGTGTTTTGAAGTATACAACCAATGTACTTACTCCCCTTCATAGATATCATGTGTGTATTCTAATATCCTAAAAAACATTTATCTTACTGTGACACACCAAAGAATACACAACTAAGTTTTTACATCAACCTTTAACTCAGCTCAGTTTAAG
>OMLF01040536.1:10403-21505 GCA_900302615.1 Holocentrus rufus | reverse complement strand
TTTTTGTCCTCACAGGTCATCAAAACCAGCTGTCCACACGGGCATGGGATGTCCTCCACTACACCCATGACCTCCATGGTTACTTCATCAGGAAGGTAGAACTCTCCCCACTCCTCTGCAATGTTCTTCTTCTTTTTGTAGATGGTGTCATCCAGTTGTCCTATTTTCAACAAGGAGCCAGTTGGCTTCTCTAGAACAATATCCCTTGATCGATATCTGGACACGGCCTTTGCAACTTGCATCCTGTGTTTTCCACCTGCAATGGATTCACAGATGTGATGCAAGGACAGTATGGAGGAACTGAGTGAAAGACATGGATTATCATAAGAAACGAAGGGAAAAAAAATGTGTACTCTACCGTCTGCTTCATCACACTGCCGGAAAGTTCTGACTATAGCCCTAAGAGATAAGATAAGAGCTATAATAAGCAAGCAACAAATACCCCAAAAAGATACTACACAAACATCACAGCCACTCTATAGGAATAATAGTTATACTACAAAAGGTTCAGAAATATCACAATGGTGATCATAATGGTATGTGGTATGTCTCAGGCCTAATCCTAGTCTGACAGTGACTATGGTATACACAAAAGTTTTGGGAATTTGCCTGACTGTATGCAATCTCAAATGTAATCCCAGACATCTAAATCAAACAAGGTGTCCATTTTAAGAGGGTCTGTATGACAATTTACAGAAAGACTGAAAGCTGCCACAAGGCCACTTACTCAAAGAGTTCTGCTATTTCCCTTCGACTGCCTGTCGGTGATCTAGAGAAGGAATTTCTCAATCAATCAAGGTGTTTTGCCATTTTTGAGACAGTCTGTAGAACAATAAACAGCAAGACTGAGAGATGCCACGAGGTCACTTACTCATAGTGTTCCGATTTTTTCTTTTTACTGGGTCTTGGTGATCTAGAGAAGGAATTTCTCAATCAATCAAGGTGTTTTGCCATTTTTGAGACAGTCTGTAGAACAATAAACAGCAAGACTGAGAGATGCCACGAGGTCACTTACTCATAGTGTTCCGATTTTTTCTTTTTACTGGGTCTTGGTGATCTAGAGAAGGAATTTCTCATTCAATCAAGGTGTTGCACCATTTTTCAGACAGTCTGTAGGACAATAAACAGCGAGACTGAAAGATGCCATGAGGCCACTTACCCATAGCCTGTTGATGTTCCCACGGGAAAGCCTGCTGGTGATCTAGAGAAGGAATTTCTCAATCACTCAAAGTGTTTTGCAGCCTTGGTTGACAAGTAGGTTTGTTGGTTGTTGTTTTGCTCTTTATTACAGACTCTGGACCAGGGGTATTAGCTCTATTGAGTTTCATTCATTCGTTCATTTAGCTGCATCTCATACATTGTTTTTGTTTTTTTAATTAAGCAACTACAAGGAGTTTTTAACTGGTCACGAAACAGTTTCAATTTCATACTGATGCCTCTTTGTGATCTAAAAACTTCCAAATCTTTATATACAGTCTATGCGACATCGGCTGTACTGTTGCCTTCAAGAACCTTTCGTAAACTCCTTCGTTCTGATAGACGAAAATATGACGAAAGTTTGCGCATTCAGGTGTTTTCCACATAATTGGATTTCTATGCTCCAAACCAAGGATTCAAACAATTTTGAAGACCTATCAAAATAGTATTTAATTGTATTTATTGTATTTGGTATTTTTTTAAAGACATTTTAAGGCCTAAAACTGAGATTGTTGGATTTAAGACTTTTTAAGGACCCGCGGAAAATCTGAATATAGGCACAAATTGGAACAATGGCACCTACCTGTCCTCAGAGTCCGCCTCCGAAACGGCGCACTGTAACCTAGGAAGAGAAATATATCAAGAGATATATAATTATCATTCTTTAACGGGATGCTTTACTATTATTATCAGGCTATTATTATTATTATAGTATGAAAAATGTTGGGGTTGCTTACGCAGTACAAATATTTCCCATGTTTACTTCTAACCTCCTATTGGTGAAACGACAAAGACACAATGAGTGATAAGGACATATGAATTATATTGTTCGTTATCCTAAATGCCGTTGAAAGTTTCCCCGACAGGCTTGCGGAAATGAGCAGTCTGGTCCTGTAAAAAAAGAAGAAAAAACACAATAATCAGCACACAAAGAAGCCGAAAATATATTAAAATATATATCGATAGGACATAACACGTCAGCTCCTAGGGCTGTCTTCACAAAGATGTAGCGAGAACATACCGAACTGAACCGCATTTAATGTCATAAGCTGGTCCACTACACATTCGTGAAGTAAACAAAGGCGTTATCGGAAGGTTGCATTCGGGGTGTGTTGAAAGCTCGTATTTTCAAGACGCTATTTGACCCCGTTACAAAATTCGATATTTGTTGGCTTTCTTTTATCTTTAATCAGTGGACTTGATTTGTATTTTATTGGTAAAATTAAGGAGACAATGTGGGTATCGAGAATCTTTAATTTATTTCGCAAAAACATATATCGCTTCCATAATCGATTGTTTTTGCTGTTTCTGTTTCTATCTTCTGAACGTCACATCTCAGTAACTTAGGGGGTAGAGAAAATTAGGAGTGTCTTAAGTATTTATATGTGGTTGGATAGTCAGTTTGTTTAACTGAAACAACGATATTTCAGACTGCTCCTGGGGGCAACTGAAAGGGTGAAGAGACGCCAGAGATCCTCTTCCTCCTCCAACGCTTCCTTGTCCTCCTCCAGGAGAAATCTCTCCCAAGCCACACCTAATATTTTGAATTTGGAGGCTTTTTTTTTTTCCCCTAGTCGTCTCGATTTCTATTTTTTTTTTGTCTGCAACGAGGAGTGCTTCTTCTTCTTCTTCTTCTTTTTCCTCTTCTTCTTCTTCTTCTTCTTCTTTTTTTTTTTCCTTTTACTGGCGAATCGCAAACAACTTTACAAGTGCATACAGCCACCTACTGCGCAAGAGTGTATAACATCATGTCATTTTATTTATTTAAATGTAACTTTTTGTTAAAATTTTACCCACCAATCCTGTGTCACTACATAAAGAGTGCCTTCCTGGTTTCTCTTATCCCCTCTCCCTCTCCCTCTGTTCCCAGTATCCCCATGAGATCCATGAGATGTGCCAGATCTCCATTCCTTTACTCTTAATCATTGCTTTTCCTCTCCTTTTCCATATACATATACTCAGGGATGTAGACACCAATGCCCACACACTCCTGTTTATTCTTGGAACCATCTGTATATATTTTGAGATAGCTGTAATAACTACTCCTCAGGTACACACTTGTTTTAACTCCCAATTCATTTATTTGCCACTCTCTTTGCTTTACCAGAATACTCATGTCTGTCTTTACTTCTGGGAACAACCAAGGGGGTACGCTGCAAACTGGAGTGGATTGGGTCAACTTAAAGGCCTCCATTCCATATGACCTCGCTCTTCCTATACTTGTCCACCCAAACCCACACGCCTTGTACTTAGAATATTCCCAACAGTCCTGCGCTGTTTTCTTCCCCGCTTCCTTGTAACCTGACCCAATGTGCTAGTGCAAGTTTCTCTCTTCTTAACTCCAACAGTGTCTCTCCTGCTTCTATTAACACTGCATTAATGGGGACTGACTTAATAGCTCCTATACATACTCTCAATGCTCTATATTGTAATCTATCCACTTATTGTAATAGTGTTTTTTGCTGCTGCTCCATAGACTATGCAACCATATCTGTTGACCCCATAACTGCCGTATAAATGTTTATTAATGACTGTTTATTTGCCCCCCAACCACATCCAGCTACAGCTCATAATAGATTTATTACTTTTTTGCATTTTGTTTCCAAGTGTTTGATATGTACTTTCCATGTATGTTTACTATCTAGCCATAAATTCTGTTACCCTCTCCATCACCTCTCAGCATCAATATTACGCTTATTTGTAAACATCACCTAGCAAGACTTGCTTGCTGACAACTTGAATCCCCGCTCATATGACCACTTATCCACTTTCTCTATTGCTTTCCTTACATTCTCTAGCACATATTGCACATTCCTTCCCCTCATCCATAAGGCCCCATCATCCGCATATAGTGCTGATTGCATCTAAGTTTGTAAATCATTAATCATTATGTTAAACAATAAAGGGCCCATTGCACTGCCCTGGGAAATACCATTTCCTATTTCATAATCTTTAGATACTTCTGTTCCCACCTTGACTGTGAATTTCCTGCCTGTTAAAAATTCCATTATCCAATTAGGCTACACATCCGTCCCCCATTACCCATTTTATTTAACTTAATAAGCAACCCTTCCCTCCACATAGAATCATGCCTTTTCAATATCAAAATATATTGTCATCACTTGCTTCATATTCAGTGTCTTTTCCACCTCAAGTCAAGTCAATTTGGTCAATTTGATTGCAGTAGGTGAATAAAAACATAGACAAACAGTTATCCAACACACATGCAACAGATCAGATCACAGCCCTAAAGTAGGAGCAACAGTAATCTAAAAGCAATATAGAAGCAGCAGTGCAACAGAAGGCAGTCTCAAGTGAAGTATCGACCACAGTGTGGGAACCTCATTACTTACTCTAACTAGGGCATCTATTGTAGATCGTCCTTTTACCATATCCACACTGAATATTACTCAGTAGCTCTCTCTGCTCCAATACGATAATCTCCGAACTATTATCCTCCCCATCAATTTGCATACATGAGACGTCAACGTTATAGGTCTGTTCCAGGATTAGCAGGATCCTTCCCTGGCTTGTTGTTCCCCTTTTCCAACATCTCGGCATTACTCCCTCCCTCCATATTTTATTAAAAGTCTCAACACTAACTTCCATGTTTCCACTTGTACCTGACATGACCATGAAAGTGTCTGACTGACAAGCAAAACACAACTGCGCATGTGCAACAAAAGGACGGAAGCTGTTTCTGCGTAGGCCGGAAGCCGCAACGTCCTTTCTGCTCGCGGACTGCCATCATGGTAAGCTCGCCGTCGAGTGCTAGCAATTCAAAGATGGATTTGTGTCGTTATTTCTTACTGTTGTGCATACACAATACATATTTATGTTGTTACCGCACTGATATAGGCTTTCATTTTGTCATTAGGGGTTATGTAGGTGTATTTTAAGGTTTTAGTTCATGTCAATGAAATGTCGGGTACCGCCAGTAACTACAACGTGGTCCTACAGGCAGTGAAGGCCGAACACTGATCTTCCGTTAATCAAAGTGTCACGTTTTCTCTTGAACAGTTAATTTATGTATAGCACAAACTGAAAACATCTTACCAGTCAAATACCATATCTTCATTATTCAACGCTGCGCGGTAAGGGCACGTTAGCTTGATACGTGCTCGTTTAAGTCGGAGATGCTAATGCTACCTAGCTAAACTGAACTACAGGTATGCCACAGTTTTAGTCCGGATTGTTAACCCTGTTTGGTTTACCAGGTGTTCAAGCGCTTCGTCGAGATTGGCCGCGTCGCCTACGTCTCTTTCGGACCCCATGCTGGCAAGCTGGTGGCCATCGTCGATGTCATCGACCAAAATCGGGTGAGTGGCAGTAACGTTACATCATGATTGTTGATCCATGCGCATTGGCAGAGCACAGTGGGATAACTAAAATGCCACTGTGTTCTGTGCTTCCCAGGCTCTGGTTGATGGTCCCTGCACAGGAGTGAAGAGGCAATCCATGCCCTTCAAGTGCATGCAGCTCACTGACTACGTGATCAAAGTACCACACAGGTGAGTGACAGCAGTGGTCAAACCCTCACTGTCAGCAGTCCAGTGTAGGGGAGGATGGTTATTGAGACATGAACAAACCTAAGTCCAGGAGTTAAATGAAAATGCAAAGGATATATCAGTTGGTCCTTTCACTGTAATACACAATGCCTCACCATGAAAATCTGTTCAAGTTGGCACTGCAAAAGAAGTAGCCCTGCCACTCTGTTTATTATTTACTAATAAATAATTTTAGTAAGTGTATATATGCAGTCTGACACTTGAAGTTACTAGACAAGAAATCTGGAAACGCATATTTGTGTCACATTGTTTTCCGTCCACACTAGTTTTCAGAACATTTTGAAAAGTTGGTTGTCCACACTAAAATGCAGAATACAGATTCACAAATTTATTATTACAATAATATTTGCATCACCTCTCCATCTACATAAATTATTACATTACTGTACATGAAGTCAACCATGTCATAACTTTAAAATATCAGCACAGAAGTAGGACCAGATGAGGTTTCTCATCAGTGCATTGAACTGTGACCAGCACAACTTAATTCCTACCGCCATTTTCACCTTGATCAGAAAAATGGTGATATTGTTGCTATGATTATTATATCTCTGCCGTCTACAGACTACAGCATCCTCTCTCCCACTCCTCCCTTCTGACACACACACACGCACACATCTGTTCCAGTGAGAAGTCCAACCCAACCATCATATTGTCTGTTTTCTATTTTTGTTTAGAGCCCATACCTCCCTGTTTGCATATAGAATAACATAGCTAATGTTCTCCAAGAAATCTAAACACACAAAGCAGGACAAAAGCCTCAACATCTTCCATACTGACGGTGTTGTCTGTTTACACCGTCGCTTTGCTAGAGATGTTCCCAATGTTGTTTTTTCCCTCACACTTTTGATGTGCTTTAGAGATTGGAAACCACCTCATCCTGGTTGGTTCTCCCTGAAACACTTGAACCTTACAAAGTCAGGTATATAATATAATAATATATAAACAGGTATATAATTGATTACAGGTATATAGTGATTACAGTTGGTTTGTTTGCACAAAATGTGGAACTCAGGGAAAATCCAATATCATCACCTTTACCAGTTTGAAAACAGGCAACGATGCAAAGTTAGAGTTGGAACGCCACATACACGTCAACTGAGAAACTGGCTCACTTGTTGGCTCTTGAACATATCACTATTAGCGTTATTTAAATTTTAACTGGCACTGCAAAGGTTTAAACAGTAACTTTCACAGGATTACAATGGGATTGAAAATTTAAAATTCGGACTTGTTCCTTGTTCATTCAGTTATAAGTTTGTCTGTTATGAATGTCTTAATCTCAATACATGAGTATCGTCCTCAGGCTTTAATTGTTTGGGACTGTTTGGAGGGGTTAATGCAGGTGATCATTAAAACAAGTGTCACTATTCTGTCATAATTACATTTAAACCCGGATTCATGTTTCGTTTTTTTTGGTATGGTTATTTCTCCAGTATGATTCCAACCTAACAAAGTGTGTATGTTTACCATGAGTGTCTAACTTAATGTTGTGTCCATCGCTCCACAGTGCCCGTCAGAAGTTTGTGAGGAAAGCCTGGGAGAAGGCCCAAGTCAACGAGAAGTGGGCACAGGGTAGCTGGGCCAAGAAGATCGAGGCCAGGCAGAAGGTAACTGCACTTTCATTTTCTGGAGTTCATATTCATTCCCAAGACTTTCTGGATTAATACCAACAAAAATCCAATACTGATACACTGAGAAAATTTGATATTCGAGAAGACAGATTAGTTCTCACAGATTTTTTAATCAACATTTCCAAAATCTAAAAAAAATAAGGCTATTAAAATGTGATTTGCTGGGGTCTGTACTAAACGCATGTTTTCTTACATCTGGAGAATATGATGTGCAGGTCAAGGGATCTATGTAGTGCCACAATACTTCATTTTTAATGGGACTTTGTCACACATTTTACTTCTATTAAAAAGTTGGAGCTCATGTTTAGATATTACACTTGCCAATATTTCATTTAGGAAAAATTTAGATTGTTTCACCCTAATCTGCAGATTGTTTTTGGAATTAACAATTGGTGGTCTGGAAAATAGCAGTTGTTGCTATTGGGCCAAATGTGGTCTCGTATCATATTTTCTAATGTGATTTGAGGCTTGTGTCATTTATTTGTAGGCAGGACATAAACATTTTTCTTGCACTCAATTTGACTGTCGTTGGAATTCACACAAAAATTGCATTCAGATATCTCAGCACTGTAGATGGGTATTCAGTGGACTTGTACAGGCCCTGCACTTGCCAAGGTCAAGGTGCTATTGTGGTAAAAAGTCAGTGATGTGAGACCTGGGTTCCAACCTGAGCCACTAATTAGGACAGCAGAGGGCCTGTACTCTGGGTGGGACAAGCAAAGAAGGGTTTGTGTATGATGGCCAATTAAGTATCCCACACACATGACATGACTGACTTATCCTGATGATCTTTGCAGAGGGCCAAAATGTCTGACTTTGACCGCTACAAGGTGATGAAGGCCAAGAGGATGGTAAGTTAAACACAAACACACTGTTACTGTCTTGGTATTAAACAGAGCCCTGTTTATTAGAAATTAGAAATACAGAAGCAAAAGTATGTTGCTCATATCACTACACACCTTTGTTAACCGTCTACCTGTTTCTGTATGTGCAGAGGAACAAGATCATCAAGCATGAGGTGAAGAAGCTCCAGAAGGAGGCAGCAAAGAAGTGATCAGTTCCCACAAATAAACTTTTTGAATTGTTCATCCTTGTCCAACTGTCGTGTTTTTCATGTCTAGTCACACCTGCCTGTTGTGCTTCATTTTGGGGAATTTGCACCGACAGTTTCACCTCGAATAAACTCTAGGATCAGGCAAATGCACACTTCTGATTTGAATTCCTGTGTGTCCTCAAAAAAGAAAGTCAAGTTTATTGTTTGACATGGCACAGAGGGCTCTTTAATGGACTTCAGTTGGAAGTCCTCCAGTATCAGAAACATGTTGACATTTTATCAGCCTCATGCCAGTGGTGCATTCATAGCTTAAGAACACTTAGAATTAAGTGTCTTGTATGTGAAGGGTGCTAGAGCCTGATTCTTTTGTGATAGATTTCTAATGAACAAAGTGGCAGAGCTTGACCCCTGTGTCAATTGTGAGTGTGGTCTGTTTACACTGGGAGGAGCTTCCTAGCTTAAATTAAGACAGAGACTGGTCTGTCATCCACTTGGCTGCCTGTGCCCTTTGGATGTGATTTTTTAGTAAGATTCACCCAAGATATCCAGTGTCTATGTACAGTGCAAGATGCAGTTGATTCAGTTTCCACAACAGAGTTTCAATGTGCAAAACTCTAAACAAAATGTTAATTTTGGGCTCAAAGTGCCACATGACATGCACAATAAACAATTGCATCAAATGAAGTGCATGATGCAGTGTGTTTACCATAACCAGAGGCATCGGAGGGAACCTTGGATGAAGCAAAAGATGAGAAGCAATACTCTTGATTCTGGTGCCTTTTTTTTTTTACCCCTAACACCCACTAGATGGCAGTCTAATGTTAAAGTGGAGCTTGACCCCTTTGTCTCAACTTGTGAGGTTTGGAGGTACTTGAAGGAGGCAGAAGACTTAAGATTTTAGCCCTTTTTAGCTACTGTGGTTTAAATCGCAGCCCCTGAACACCAAGCACTGTCCTGTATAGAGTCGAAGACAGAGGAATGCCTGCTACCAGTGGAAGGAAGTTCTGCAGCAGGCTTATTATGCCTCATTTAGGTGAACAGGTGATCATCCAAACACCTTTGCATATTTTAGAGGCCATGGGTTGGGGGGAGAAAAGCCAACTGGCATGAGGGCACGGTGCCAGAGGCTGGCACAGGCCAAACAGGTCCTTCAGTTTTCAGAGAAGGGCTTGTAAATATTGCATAACAGTCAGTTGAACGTTGCCCAGCTGGTTCTGCGCAGAGAACAGGGACACAGTCACACACACACAGCAAATGTCAGCACGCTTCCTCACGTAGCCCGCACCCATCCACCCAGCACCAAGGCTTCAAGATTCCTCCTTGACCACCCAACAATGTGGCTGAGGATGACTGGCTGGTTAAGGAGTGCCGGATAAATATTGACTTGTTTGGTAATCCAAGAGCCTGAATGAGGGTTCGCTTGGTTTACAAAGAATATAATTACCCATTGTTCTTCTGAATTCCAGGCTATAATAAATACTGCTTATTCAACTAATTGTCTCTATGAAACTCTGTGAGGTTGTGGTCTGCGCGTGAGCACGGCTCAGACACAGAAAAATTAAATCATTTTCGGTGTTGTTATTATAAGGCCTGTGATAAACGTGCTTTTCTGAGGACGTAGTTTTGACGTCAGAGATGAATGGGACCGATGCGCAGTGAAGAGAGAGCTTTGTCAAGTGTGCCACAGTTAGACAGGATACCGGAAGTAAGGCGAATTTGCCTTCAAAATGAAAGCATTTGCCGCATTTCAGGACATAGTCAGCTATTTTTTTTCTGGGCTGAGATGTCACCATGCAAGCTAATACCATGCTGTAGGGTATCAGCTAGGATTGGCACTTTACACACCTGTGTGCAAGTAAGTCAAATCATTACAATAGGGAGTACTTGTCAAGAAAAATATGTCTGAGATTTTATTGTGTCACAAAATAAATATTAAACAACAACATAAAAATAATAGAGTAAATAAACTATAAAAAATATACACTAAATATGCCCAGCTTACCTGACACCCAAAATGATAAGCCTGATGTGCGGTGCAGCATACATTTCTAAATACTACATAAATTCCAGAATTTGCCTCTTTTCCGAGCTTTTTAGACAAGATTAGCTAACACAACTACATTAAAATTAAACAGCCTTTCCACGTTTTCATCATCTCTGCACCAAAACATTTCAGGACTTTGATGAGACATTTGATATTATGCACCAGCACTTTGCCCACACTGACACTGTTTGTGAAACAACAGTACCTCATCTCTGCTTTAGTCCTAAGTTTAAGTGGTCCAAATAAAATTTTGGTCTCTATTTGGAGTCTTCCATCAGGAAATCCCATGCACCCTAATGCAGTATTTTGACAAAGTCTGTAATATTCAAACTTGAACACCAACATGTTTGAAGGATTTCAAGCACAAAATTCTCAAGTGCAAAATTTACAGCAAATTGCGAAAGGGGAAATGTTAACTCAAGAATTTTCCCAAACAATAGAAAACAGTAGCCTGAACAAGGCAAATTGATGTGAAATATTACACGTGATGGGTAGAGCGAAAAGAAAACAGACAGCCTCGTTTCAAGGCAAAACAGTTCATACTCACTGTGAAACTGTTTTGCAGCTAATTTAACAAAAACGCGTTTATTATTCTGATATGATCT
>OMLF01040526.1:17888-43677 GCA_900302615.1 Holocentrus rufus | reverse complement strand
TGCTCCGTGTGCATGCTTGTACGTGTGTGCGTGTGTGTGTGTGTGTGTGTGTGTGTGTGTGTGTGTGTGTGTGTGTGTGTTTGTGTTTGTGCGTGCACGTGTATGTGTGCGTGTGTGTGTGTTTGTGTGTGTGTGTTTGTGTGTGTGTGTGTGTGTGTGTGTCATTGCCAAGAAAGCATAGCGGCACCAGCTGCAGAATGGGTCATGTGAGCTGGCGATGAGCCCATCATCGTCTGATCTTGTTTTTATTTCAAAAGAGAGAGGGTTTCACAATGGTTCCTTACAGCTGTAATGCCTCCGCCTTATGTGGGAATTAGATCTGAAAATAGCTTTCCACTGAATTCACCCTGAACCGCTAATGATGTCAGAAGAGGATGTGCACGTCTGCCTCATTTATTCACAACACAGTACAACATAGGACAAATAGGCTTAATGGATGCTAAAAGAAAATTATATTATCAACCACATAGTCACATGTAGCACTGCTGGGTTATGTGTGAAATAACCTGAATTGTTTCTCTTCTGAGTTGCAAAAGCGTAGCACTACATAACCTGTGGCCTACCTGGAACTGCGACAGGCTGCGTCAGGTTGTCCGGATTTCTGCCTGTTTGTATAATGTCGTCTCTGTTACTGTAGCATCTGCCAGGTTGCATCCGTGCTCTTGTTTTCCATTAACATCCATTATGTCCTAGGTTAACCTTGTTTTAAACACATATTCTCATATTAGCCCCCATGCAATGTTTATGTAAAAGCCTGCTCTCTAGGTCATACATAAACAGGCCAAGCTTCTTAAATCTGACACCAATTATATAGTCCCTTCCTAGATTTCCTCCTAACCTCTCTCTGTCATCACATTGAGGTTAATAACTTGATCGGCCATTTATTTTAATCACAACCTCCTAACCAGGTAGTGATAGCACTGCACAGATGTTATGCCTGTTACGTCTTAAGGATGACTTCACTGTACCCATAACCGCCTTTGCCTTCTCTTTTTCCAGGAGCCCCTTTTCGCAGCCAGAGTGATATATGACTTGCTGTTCTTCTTCATGGTCATCATTATTGTCCTCAACCTCATCTTTGGCGTCATCATTGACACCTTTGCTGACCTGAGAAGTGAAAAACAGAAGAAAGAAGAAGTCCTGAAGACAACCTGCTTCATTTGTGGTGAGAGTGATCAGCTACTCTGTAAAAGGACTTCGCAACAGGATTCTACATTTCTACATTTCTACATTACACACATTTTTGCCATATTGTGCATGATGCAGTAGATGGCAATCACAGAATTGCACCTGATATCAAATATACTGATTATATATGACTTAAAATGTTTTACATGGCACAATGTCAGCCATTTTTGGGTACCACTTCAGGAGGTAGGAATTTAATGTTTTACACTGGGATATTTCACTGAGAATTGTTGTGGGGGTCAAACAAGGTCCCTTCCAGTGACAGGATTGTTTTTCTAAACATCAGCACACGCTGTCAGACTTGGCTTCATTAGTACTGCTTCACAAGCCCATACAAAATAGCAGTTAACTCCCAGCTCCTCTCACAAATCTGTTTTTTTATGGATGCACAATACGAACTTTAAGATGATGAAATTGTATAAAGGTGTAGTCTGCTGTAATCCTTCTGTTCTCCTCCTCCACCCCTTTAACTTTCCTCTGCTGTTCCAAAGAAGGCTGAGTCATGAAGGCTTCCTGCCACTGCTCCGCTCGCCTCCATAATTCATGTATTTCTCACACTCAGACACGCTCTCACTCACGTACTTTATTTTCATACTCTCTACTTTGCACAGGCTTACTGGAGATCCATACCTTTCCCTTGACATTATTTTCATATACGTATGTGTGTGACAGTGTGACTCCAATGAGTTCTTGCTGCAATGTCTGTGTCTGAATGTGTGCTGTGCTTATCCATATTTGTGTGTGTATCCGTGTGTGTGAGTGACTGCATGAGTACATGCCATATGTTTGTGTGCATGTGTGGGGTCAGGCAGTTAGGACCAATGGTCAGCATATGGAATGAGAACAGTATTATGTCACCAAGCCTGCCATCAGCTGTGACTCATCTATGCTAAATAAGACCTGGCCACAGGGGGAGCTGCCGTCACTATGGTTTCCAGAAGGAGCACAAAGAAAGAGGAGATGGGGAGATTAGGAGGAGGTCTCCACGGGCTTAAGTGGCTCTCCATCTTCTGGCTTGGTTTTATAAAGCGTCAGTCTATCCCTCAATCTCGTAAGAGCTTTCAGATCTCCTTTATTTCTGTGGCCAATCGTTGATTTAGGTCATGAACTTACAATTAAGTCCAGCACAGGCTTGGCGATTGTCAGCGCTCAGTCTTTTGATACTACTGATTTCCTGTAGCTGGAAAGCCGCAGTTGTAATTTTTTTTATTGAAGACATCATGCTGAACCTTCTTGTTATAGTGAACTGTCCATCTTGTATAGTATATCCAAAGGAGAGAAAATTCTGTTGACATGTGACTGACCATGCTTAGTATTCTTTCCAGCATGCTGTTTGGTGTCTGTTTTGTTGCGTTAATGCAACTTCAGTGGTGCTTAATGACTGAAATGACGTTTCAAGTGTTTTTTATTTGCTGGTTACTTCATCCTAATTGCTGAGAACTGGTGTGTCCAAATACTATTTGACCTGTTTTTCCCACTGCTGACGCACTAGAACATGGCGTGACAGGTCTGAACATGCAATCAGGCCCTACCCGCTACTAGTGGAGTTCCCCAAGGCTCCATACTGGGCCCTGCTTAGTAATTTACCTCAGTAACACTGAATTGATATAAATATCAATGGAGTTTCTACCTCTACAACAGAGGACTCACTGTTGTCTGCCCACTCTGCCTGAATGTTGTGAGCACTCTTCTTCAAAGTTTTAGTAATGTCCAGTGGGCTTTCTGTTCATTTAAGTTGAGTAAATAAATTTAAGAATGTGAATATTTATTCTTCTAAGCAAAGTGCAGTGCAGTCACTATTGCAGTCAAGAGCAAGGATTTTATCAAAGCCAGGAACCAGAGAACAAAGACATAAATCTGTTTTGTTATGCTGACATTCTCCCTGTAGCTGCACCGATTATGAAGGGATGACTGATTTTGTGGACATGGAGAATGTGTCTGAATAAAACTGGCAATATTAAATAGTAGTATTAATAGTTCTTAACCAGAAGTAATACTATAATCCTAAGAAAATTATTCTGTCTAATATTACATTGTGCTTTTCTAGTTCATTCTCTGTGCAGCTGTGCATTGGGATGAGATCACATCTTAGGAGTTGGAACAGGCTTATCTTTTAGTTTTTTATATATGGTAGAAAGTCTACCTTCAGCACACACTCACCTGTCAGATCCATATTAAGTTCCCCAAAGCAAACACTTCTCTGGTCTAGTTCAATTTTTTCGCTGCCTGCAACTGGAATGAACTGAGAGAAAAAAAAAGAGAGTGAGAGAGAAAAAAAAGCTTTTTCTTCTGTCTCTTTCAAGGACACAACACAGACATATTTTCACTCACTTGCAGACTAGCCACTACTCTGCTCTGGCAGCCTGTCAGGGTGGTGATGATGTCTAGAGTTCACCAGCATTAACCCATATCGTATTGTGCATGTATTTTTGTTGTTATGCATGGCCCTCACCTTATGCCATTACTGACATCTTGTGCTATTAATGTTGCCTTATATGCCATTTTGATTGCCTGTTTGCCATGCCTCCTATGTCATATACACAGTTGTGCTTTTTATTCACCTGCTCAATTTTAAATTTAGGTTTCGTTATAAGACATGAAACTTTGTACTTTTATCAGCCTACTCATGCTGTTAAAAAAGACCTTTGTTCTCGTGAGGATGAAAACGCAGGCTCTGACAGATCTTTGTTACTTCTGCGGATGGTGTGAGGTGATCTGTTTTCGGGAAGTCTTTCTGTTTTTCTTGGGAAATCTCAGTAAATGCATGAAGCAACCTGACCTGCATGGTCACAGTAATGAGGCTTACATTGTTGTTGGGTTTGTTTTTTGTTGTTGTTTTGTTTTTATCATGCCAAAATGTGCGTGTTTTTGCCACTACAGGCTTGGAGCGGGACAAGTTTGACAACAAGACGGTGACATTTGAGGAGCACATCAAAGAGGAGCACAACATGTGGCACTACCTGTTCTTCATTGTATTGGTGAAGGTGAAGGACTCCACTGAATACACAGGTCCTGAGAGCTACGTGGCTGAGATGATCAAGGTAAACCAAAAGCACATACACACCCTTAACACATACATCCAACCCCTCAGATGATAGTTTTGCTTTTCGGGCAAGTAGGTCACATTTACTCAGGATCAGACTATGCTGTCTTGGAGGTAATGTGATCCACATGCAGGCGTCCATGTCAGGAGATCACTGGGCTGCAGCTGGAAGGCATAGATTACAATGTAACTATACAGAAGCCAGCACAACCACAGGCTGGCCGAGGTCTATAGGGAACATATAGGGCAAAAAATATGTTTGTCTACCCAACCAAATTCTGACTGTTTGATGACCTTGGATCGCAGAGTGCATAATTTCACCCTTCATATGTTCAGCATTCAAAAGCCGTTTGTGAAATTGCAGTAGTGTGTGCCTTGGCTGCCTGCCGAGAGTCCACTCTCGTATTCTAAAGAAAAACCAGTAAGATCAGTGTTTCTTTTTGAGTAACATCTCTGAATCAGTGTCTTAACTGATCCAGTAAAGTCTGAGTTGATGAACCCAGGTCAACTGAGTCAGACTTGTGAACGTGCTATTGCACATACAAAAACACGCACACACACACACACTTAACTCAGCACGGTCATCTGTTCCTCCCCTCCAATCTCAACTGATCAAGATGCCACTTGATGACACAGACAGACAGGAAAACAGGAAGTCGGTGAAACAAGACGGCACACGAGACACTGCCCAACCCTCAGACTTGTCAAGGAAATGCGGCTCGATTGACTGGGAATTTGTAGTAGGCGCTCAGCCTGAGGTCATTCAGTCTCTGATGTTATTCTTGCTGCAGCAATTTCATGTGGTTCTGTTTCTCTAAAACGCAAATTGCAGCATTGCACCATTGCAACTCTGAGTTTACATTTACACACTACGCTACTGCTCATATGATCAAAATGAGTGGCGCTTACCTATTTTCATTGCAAATACATTATCTTCTCTTACAACACTTCCAATTCTTTGCTGATGGTTCCTAGAGCCACCCGAGGTACACCATCATCTTCTAGTAAATCAGATGAAAAAAGTCAGTGGCTGATGAGTTTTCCCTCACTGCGATCGGTCGCCTGTAGGAGCACAACCTGGATTGGTTTCCGAGGATGCGCGCCATGTCGTTGGTGAGCAGTGACGCAGAGGGTGAGCAGAACGAGATCAGGAACCTACAGGAGAAGCTGGAGTCGACCATGAGGCTGGTGGCCAACCTGTCTGGACAGCTGACCGAGCTCAAGGAGCAGGTACGGTATCTAATGTGACCATAGATTATGCACTCCCTCATTTTTTTTTTATTTTTACCCCCTCTTCAACCAGGATAGCTTCTCTCAGATTCTTTTCCCCTCTCACAACCTTCAAGAAATTGTTGACAAAGAGCAGACACACATGCATACACACACACAAATACACCAGAAGCCACTCAAGACCACCACATCTATGATGAGCAAGTCTGCTAGAACAGTTTTTAGGGGTTAGTTGCCTTATCCAAGGGCACATTAGTACCTCATATGGACAGAAAATGCTTACAGCTGTCCAGTCACCAGCTTTCTGTCCCATCAGTCAGCAGATTATAGCCGGTAACTCCAACAACCTTGTCCGATGGCTGCTGCTGCCCTCATATTATTCCTTTGGTGTTACATTATTGCTTTGTATTAGAATAACATCAGCACCGATGCACTGCCATGAGAACAACAAAGACTACTTGATTTATTGATGTTATAATATTCATCCCTCTGCTTTGGATGGCTTTTGTTCATGTTCAAGTCAAAGATGTAATACACCACAGGTAAACAAAAATAATATGAAATATTTCAATATTAAGGGATTGAGAAAAGCTGAGGAGTCATAAGAGCTCTAGTGTTTGATGTGTTGCTTAGGGTAAAGACAGAAAAATACGGGGCGGGATGCGAGGAACCTATGCTAGCATGAAGGTTACAGAATTCACAGCTCTTGGCAACATCTCTGTGTAACAGGTCAACCTTTGAACTGTTGTGTGTGTGCTCTGTGTTTCCCTGTGCAGATGACGGAGCAAAGGAAGCAGAAGCAGCGGATCGGGCTACTTGGTCACCCCCCTCACATGAACATTAACCCCCAGCAGCCTGCCTGAGGGCCACCAGGACCACTGGCCGGTCTCAATAGTGCCTGAGCACTCCTGACAGTCTACCACGCGTTAGACAGGAGGATGCCAAAGTGTGTATACAGAATGTCCGTATGTAAAGTATTTAGGTTGATGTCTGACTGTATACTTGACCAGGCACTCTTACAGAACGTGCTTCTGGAGCTTGTGCTTCTGGTGGAGTGTCTGCGCAAAGTGAACATTATTGTGTCTGAGTACGTTACTCATGGTGTTTAGTGTGGATGTGTCGGCGTGGGTGAAGTGCGCACCAAGTGCCTCAAGACATGAGAAGCCTGTCCTGTACGTTTAGGAGATGAAAACACGGACTTAAGCATTACCACCCTCAATGCCTTCTCCAATGTACTACTCTGAAAGCATGCCAAAGTTCAGCCATTGAATCTGAGGGAGTAATTCCTCTTAAGTGACCTTGTACCAAGGCTTAAAGCCTCTCTGTTGCACCAGCAAACTCAGGTCACATTGGGTTTGAAGGATTGTTTGAAATCTGTTGGGAAAACATTATTTAATGTTTTTTTGTTTTGTTTTGTCTGACAGGAGTAGGAATGTTTCATGATATGCAATGTGTGAAAGAGAATGACTTATTTTTGAGATCTGTTATGTGTTTTTATATTTGAAATTATACTATGATATATTTAAAATATGAAGGAGACATGATTTCTTTGAATCTGTCCTGAAGAATTAAAAATATTTTTCCATATTTCTAAATGCTATTATGTAACACGTACAGTGTGGTATTGTTTTTTTTTTTAACAATTTCTACTTGAGGGCATATGCTCATCATAATACATTCATAATTCTTTGTACTTTCAAATTAAGGTTGTAATCATTCCAGGACACTTTGGGTAGAGGTCCTTTTGAAGGTAAATTATAGTACAGAGAGATGCAAACATACTGAGGCTTTTTATCAAGTCAGATAATCTGGACCTGTTGGAACGCTTCCTCCAGATGTTATTTTGAGTCGTGACACGTACATGAACCTAGTGGGAGCTGGGAGCAAATTATGTGATTGCTTCACTCGGAAATCAGTGTATTGCTTTATAAGAGTGGTATGGCATCACATTTGGAAGGACCGAACCAAGTTTAAAGGATTTGGGGAGCAAAGTTAAAACTTATGGTATCCTTTTGTTTGATATGTCTGCACTGAATTATTTAATCATACCTTAATTCTATTTAGTCCATCAGCACTGACATTACATTTTCCTGTAGCACACGAATGAATGTTACCTTCTG
This sequence comes from Holocentrus rufus, assembly GCA_900302615.1. NCBI lineage: Eukaryota > Metazoa > Chordata > Actinopteri > Holocentriformes > Holocentridae > Holocentrus > Holocentrus rufus. Next base: position 36,096 of record OMLF01040526.1, on the reverse strand, counting down.
TCTTGTAGTCACTTTGCAAAGGATTTCTATGAGAATGACTATATGGTTTGAGTTCATGTAAAAAAATTTAAAAAAAATAATAATAATACACAGAGAACTAACACAAGTTATTTGGAGTGCTGCTTGACCAAACTGAACTTTTATACTAATAAGATGTTTTGTGTCTGAAATGTACATTCCATTCTGTGGAGTCTATTTAAATAAAAACAAGTGTGTAAGAAATCGAATGGTGAGTGTTTCTCGAGTGTCTGCGTCAAGGAGGTCAAATCAGAGAGCATAATAAATGTGAGAATTAAGGTATTGGATGTGTTGTGACAGTCCTGCAAGTCATCCTCACGCAACTACCGTTTATGTTAGATGATTCAATGTGTATCATATGATGCGTTTAAGCGCTTATCCAATTGTAAGTAAAGTGGTGCCATTCATCTCTGGCGCTGCCCAGTCGAGTCAGAGCTGAATAAAGCGGTTTGCACATAGGTGATTTCAGGAAATGCCACCAGGGGAAGTGTGAAATCTTATCTTTCAGCCCTTTACAAATGAGGAAGTGCACTTTAACGTATTTTCTAATTATAAAAAAAAAACATGTTTCGTGGGGAAATAAGTAAGCTGGCCACATGAAATTCTCTACCAGGGACATTTTACTGGGGATTTGCATTTTGGACTTGATTACAGGGATATATATTTATAGACCTCTGAAATGTTTTAACTGAGTTTCATGGCCTGTTTTTATTTCAGACATTTCTCAACACTGCCTGTCACTTGAGTGTTCTCTTACTGAAGGCTGGCATTCCTTGATCATATGACATACACTTAACAACCAAAGAGAATCTGATTATTTCACTCAAGAGCCTTTGAAACATTGTAACACTTGTAATTGAATTTTGACAAGCAATGACACTCAAAAGTGTCTTGTAAATGGGTTTTGTGATTACCCAGAGGTCAAGCAAATCCAGTGTTTCCTCTAAGCCCACCATTGTGTCCACCTATAACTGTATTATAACTCTTACTCATACCCACATACATGACAGTGTCAAACATAATGATTCAGTCCACTCAGAATAGATATGCAAATTGTCCATCAGGAGTAAACTGAAACTTTTTTTTATTTTGGGACTTTTCCATGAAACTCACAACCCAAGAAGTGACATTAGGCTATCAGACCGTGTTTAATCGTATCACATTTGCCCAATTTATGTTCAAGGGGTTTTCCATCGTTTTCGTCTCCATTCCCAGTGGTTATCTAATTATAGCAAGATTAGATCACTGTGACATGTGTGTCATGATAATTTCTAATTACTGCATTCTAGCCCTTTCCGTTTCTATTTAATGTGCTACATGCTTGGAATTTTCGTAAAGGGCCTGTAGTTAAATGAATTTTTGTGGTAACAGGCTATGGGTGAGCCTTTTGAAGAATGCTATAGATAAGCATCCAAAAAACAGCAGGCCTGAAAGAAGAACCTCACTTGTTTTTGTGAATTTCTTTGAGATTTCTTATACCAATTAAGCACACATTTAAAAAGAGGGAATATGCTGTCTGTATCATCATTTTCAACTTTTCAAGACTAATGTGCTTGGAGGATATGAGAACAACAATGAAAACTTATATGTATTATTCATTTTTTGACCAGGGGTGTTTCTATGCTCATATCAAGATTATGACCAGGAGTGTACAAATTAATGCCAGGACTGCCTGAATTCATGATGCCCTACTGATAGGGGGAAAACATCAAAATCATTATGTAAATAGGTTCCTTATTCCTATTTATTTTGAGAGGGATGTAACAGATTTTTACAAAGATATGAGGGATCTTGTAAAATGGTATTTTCTCTGATACAGCCAGAATGTGTGGATATCTTACATACATGGAATACTATTTGATAAAAGATAAATCTTAACCTTGTATATTTTATCAAATCAATTCAACATTCAATGTTCTTTTTAGAACATTAGATTAAGAAAAAAAATTGTCAAGACATTTTGTCAAGACTATTTGAAGTCAAAGTGTGCCTACAATAGTTCTGCCAAGTTTGATAGGGCTTATTTTTAAATGTATTATTCATTGTCAAAAATTGCACTTAGGCAATCAGATAGCAAAGCTATGAACTTTCAAATTGCAGGGGAGCCATTCTCCATTTAGTAGATTTTAGATGTACATCTTGGAAAAGGAAAATCTCTGAAAATCAATAAATTGTCCCAAAAACTTTACATGGTGAGGTTATTGGTCATTAATGCTGTTCCAGGAATTTCAGTAAATGTGATTGCCAAGGAAGGCCCGAAAAGGGATGTGGTTAAGTAGAAAATGCCTAGAAGGCAGGAGGAATGGTTACTCAGCGTCAGAGTTACTCCGTAACACAAACATAATTCCCGCTATGGATTTAATGGTTTCTAGTTTCGCCATCAAACTAGTTCAATGAGTTTAACCGGAAGAGGGGCGCTTGATAGATTTCAGTGGAACAGATGAGACAGTAAGAGATTTGTTGTGACTCAGTCAGCTCCAATTCCCGTGAGCATAAACTGTGCAGTGGAGTGAATGATGTCGTGTATCAACCCCTATGAAAAATCATTATTATTATAAGCACATATGCTGTCCCTGTTTGGAGAGTTTATCGATGCTTTATCTGCCTAATTGTATTTTATGTTATCACTCTTCCTATAGGCACCAATGTGTCTGTGGTATTCAATAATAGGTTTAAATGTACATTTCTGGTATTATTTGGCAGTCATTGCAGTATTATTTTGGTATTTTAAAGGATATTATATAGTTTATAGCTTGGCTGTGATGGCCTCTATATAAAGTGCTAAAATATTTTATTATAATATTTAAGTTTTTATTATATAATTTGTTTATTTTTATAAATATTGAAAGGAGAGCTTTTTTCTTTTCTTTTTTTTTCTTTCTTTTTTTCATTTTGTTTTTCTCTCTGCGATCTTCTTGTTCAGTTGGCCAGGACAACATAATGGGTGTTAAAGTAATTGAAGCAGTCTGCATTAAAAGAGGTAATGGTGTATTTTGTGCGTAGCCTGCGGCGGGCAGGTGCAGCAGCCGTGTGCTGGCTGTGCCCTCAGCGCTCAGCGGGCTTCGGAGACCATGAGGAGATCAACGTGACAACCGGCGTCGTTTCACAGCAACAAATGCGGACTTCACACACACACACACACACACACACACACACACACACACACACACAGTTACACACATGGGCGCACGTGGCTCTCCTTGGCGGTGAATAAAGCCGTGACCAGACTCTTAACTGAAGCCCACCTGCACCCTTCACCACAGCAGGAGTTGATAGAATTTTTTCATAGATTTTGTTTGCCTGGTTAATATATATGTTGGATATAAGCAATTATTCCAAAATGTTCTACACTATATCATGTCTTCCTAAAATAGCTTATGATCCACAACCCTCCTTAGGCCATAAACTGATATGATGGGGTTGTATAATATTCTTGTGATATACTTATAACGATTTCATGTCTCCGCCATACTCAATAGTGAGTTTATAGTTATGTTGGGGCCTATTTTCTATCTGGAATGGTAGACTATAAGACAAAATCCCATAGATCAATATTTTTTAGGCTGCTTTACTATAATTCACCTATGCTTTGAATATTCCTAAGGGATATGATGCAACCTAGAGTTTTACTGTGACATTTTTTACTTCTTTTTTTTTATCATCCTAAATAATGTGGATATTCTTGTTTGTTTGGTCAAATGCTCTGCGATAGTTTGTGGCTGATTTTTATTTTATTATTTACTTGTATAAATAAAAAAAACACTGATTTGTACTCACTTAGGTAAAGCTATTAGGAGTGCCTGTACCTTAGACTACCTCACTTCCCCTCATGCCCTGTGTCTGCTCTGAACCTCTGCACTGGTTTGCTGCCACCACATTCCCAGGCCGTAGTGCGCGCAGCCTTGTTTCCATACACTTCAGCATGGTGGTACACGGGATCCGAGGCGCGCCGCCCTCCGGTCTGACGTAGGCCGCCGTCCGCCCACTGAGGCTCCTTATCTGCAGAAATGGGCCGTCCCTCCGCCGAGGATACAGCGCCGTTTAACACGTGAGCCTCATGTGACAGAGGTAGGTCAGGCTGAGCGGAGAGTCAGAGGGTTTATTTAACACGTCGCTCTGTCCTCCCCCACTTTCCCAACGCGCCACCAAGAGGGTTGCCTTCTGCGGTGGGACCACGGTTTGGAAAACGCGGGACTAACTTGAGCCATTTTCATCCTGAAATAACGTTTACATCAAAACAACAGGGATGAAATAATGATAAATTGAACCTTTTCAATTTTTTTGCGATTGAAACATTTCAACGCACTACAGCGACAAGTGTTTTGCAACTATTTTTTTTTATTTAATTTTTTTTCACACCTTGATAAATGCGCTTTTACTAGTGATTGCATTGGAAAAGTACCTCGACTTTGACTGCGTAATTGGAGTAAAGACAATGGAGCGAATTCCAGGCGCGCAACCACCTCTTTTGTCCAAACACCAGTCGGCTGATCTGTCAGACATGCAGGGGTAAGTTGAAGTTTGGAAAAATGCCTCCAGTTGACTATGGTAGCTTTTGCAACATGTGCACTTTTTTATATTATTTCTCGTAATAGTAACTTAAATGGCTTCACCAAAACCTCATAGCTCAAAGTTGTTCTTCATGTTTCTTCAGGATGGATTTCCCGATGTATGTTTATAAACCAAGGCGGGGAATGAAGAGAGGGGAGGAAAGCAAGGTTGGTTGATATTGTGTTTATATGTTCATAATATTTCCAAGCTGTTGCGTCTTTTATAAAAAATGTGCAAAATTAGGCTCCTGTCTCTTACGTGCTTGACCTAATTTCTGCTATGACATAAGTCGTGGAGTCCTCCCTATCAGTGTGACTGCTGCTGATCATAAAGAGTTATATGTGCTTCCAGATAAGCAGAATTTACTTAGTAATGGTATTGTTCTTGCAGGAAACCTACAAGCTGCCTCACAGACTCATTGAGAAGAAAAGGCGTGACAGGATAAATGAGTGCATCGCTCAGTTGAAAGATTTATTGCCAGAGCACCTGAAACTCACGGTAAGTTCATGTGTGGGAGCGATCATGTGGTCGACCATAGTCTATTCACTGTCTGTAGTGGCATACACCATCGAGTGGTTATGTAGTGGTATTACATCTACTTCACTCGGTGCGTCAGCAGCTCAATTTGAATGACTTAAGTCCACACAGCACTTCACTAATGGGTCCTCTGTCATGTGCCATATAGATTGTTCTGTGAATATAAACAAAATTCAGCACTTTCTGCAAATAAAGTGTAAATTATCATACATAAATAATATGTAAGACCAGAGGATATTATCTCTGAAATTTGCATAATTTTTTGGGCTACCTTTTTTGACATAGGATTGTTCTTAGTTGATGGCTGCTGCTGTGGTGTGGTTGATCATGATGTACGGACAGTCAGGACCTGGTGTTTTTGTAGTTGACTTTAGTTTCTGCATGTTATATGAGACGAGGATATGCTGACAGTGTATCTCTCCTTTAGACTCTGGGCCATCTGGAGAAGGCTGTGGTTTTAGAGCTTACGCTCAAGCATGTGAAAGCCCTCACCTCTCTTCTGGAGCAACAGCAGCAGAAGATCCTTGCTCTGCAGAATGGCATGCAAATTGGTAAGCTGGAAATCACAAACGCACACACATTCGCACGCACACGCGAACTCACACACACGCACACATTCACACAAGCTGAACAGGATGATTGTGTTGGACAGAATGCAAATCACTGAGCTGAGCATGAGCACACAATGACAGGATTATGCAGAACTGCATGCAAATCAGTGACTTCAAATATCACCCTTTGCTTTTGGAGGGGAAATGTCTTTCAAACACTTTTAGGTAATATAGGGAATGGGTTACATAAAAAATGTAAAATGGCACTCATCACAACAGCATTATCTGTTTTCATCTTCAAAGTGGTTTTCACTTTATTTGGGGTCATGGGAGTTGCAGATTTTCTAATTGTCTTGCATTTACAGACCAGCCCCCTGTCAGCCACGAGAAGTCAGAGGAGATGTTCCGCTCTGGTTTCCACATGTGTGCCAAGGAGATTCTGCAGTACCTAGCCAATCAAGAGGCTGATGGCGACCTCACACCATCTCACATGATCAACCACCTTCAAAAGCTGGCTGCAGAGGTTCTGCAAAATCCCCTTCGACCCCGGACACCCGTCAGCCCCAGGCCCGAGGAAATCCCTGTCCACCAACAGCACCAACCTCACAAGGACATGTCCACCAGCTTACCCCCCAAGCCCAGCGAGGGCTATGGGAGGAACTGTGTGCCCGTCATACAGCGCACGTACGCTCCAGCAAATAGTGAGCAGAGCGGCAGCGACACAGATACAGACAGCGGCTACGGAGGGGAGCTGGAGAAGAGCGAGTCCAGGGCCCTGCAGGGTCGGCCAGATTACTACAACCAGGAGAGCCAGCTAAAGAGAGCGCTGGGGGAGAGGCAGGGCGGCGGCATAAAGCAGGAGGGTGATGAGCCCCGTCACAAGCGACCCAGGGTGGAGTCGTCCGAGGATGAGGTGCTCTCAGGCGGAGAGTCCTCATCATCCTCCAGTGGCTACAGCAGCTACATGAGCGCATCCCCTCACCAGCCGCCTCCTCCACATCCTCTCTGCATGCCTTTCTACCTCATCCCACCCTCTGCTACAGCCTACCTGCCAATGCTGGAGAAATGCTGGTACCCAGGGGCCATGCCCATGCTCTACCCCGGCCTGGGAGGCTCCGCGCCCGCCATGCCGAGTGAAAGGCCACCTCCTCCTCAGCTCATGTTGTCCCCTAGGGGTGGCTCCCCAGCCCCCGCCATGTCTCAGACCCCCATGGACTCCCCTGCCCTCCTTCAGGCATTAAAGCAGGTACCACCCCTCAACCTGGAAACCAAAGACTGAGATATATGAGTGGAGAAAGGTGGAGTAGAGACATTAGGAAGAAGGAGAACAAGACCAGGCCGTCCCATAACCCGTCCTCATTCCTCTCCCTTGTTCCTCAGCTCAGAGGTTAAACAGCAGAAGACACGACATCTACCGATCATCAAGGAGAGGGAGGGTGGAGTGGAGGCCAGCATCTCTCCAGAGTCTGCTGAGGGCAGCAAAGCAAAGCACCTCAGCCCCATGTGCTCCGATTGAATGTTTGGACTTAATACTCAACGGTATTGCTCAGTGCAAATGTATCACACTCAACTGGATCTGCCCTATACATACGCACACTCACACACATCCTCACACACACACACACACACACACACACACACACTTGGTTGAATGTAAAGGAAGAAATGTTTCAGATGCTGCTGTTGAAGTACACATGCTGATGACACTGATGTGCCTCAGCTGTAGCTGTTGCCATAGAGATACACCAGTGTTGCACCAAATGTTAGCAGTAATATTTCACCCAAAGTTTGCTGCCTATGTACTCTAGGTCACCATTACCATCACTGAAAATGCCCTTTGACCCTGCCCCTATGATGACTGGCGCCCTAATAACAGGGTTTCCTCAAGAGTGTACAGACAAGAGCAAGGGTACACCCATTCATGGATGGAGAAGGGGGTCGACACATGACCACACTGAATGAGAAGTCTGTTTTTCATTGGCAATTGCAGACAGCTAAGATGGATTTTCTGTAATTACTGTTAATAGACTTCTTGTACATCTCTATTTTTGATACCTGTTCTAGCACTCTGTCCAGAAAGATAGAGGGGGAGTAGAGTGTGGACAATGTTTGTTGTATACTCAAACTGTGTACATACTGTAGCACTGTGCTGGACCTGGTCTGCATATTCAACATCTGTTTCTGCTCAAGTCAAACCTGGTGTTTGTTCTTGCTGTTGCCTTTTACTTGTGAAAAGCTGATAAAACTCAGATGTTTATTCTCTGTACTTCATATGATTACTGGAGTCAAAGGAGTGGAGAGAAGAGAAGTGAATGTATAAGTTTTAACAGAAGACTAGTTTTCTATAGAAAGAGGTACTTGAGATTTTATATTTTGGGACCTACGAGAAAGATGTTTGATGTACATATTTTGTCTATAAATGTTGATATACATTATACAAGCGTATTAATAAAGTATTTTTCCCGTGGAAATCTGGTTTGTGTGCATATGTGCATGTGTGTTTAAGAGAGAGGGCATATAGCAGTGAAATTCAATCTGTCCAGATCAAGTTATTTTCCTGTGTCACAACATTCATGTCGAAGGGAACACTTATGTAATGGTAGATCTGTGGCCAGTGCCACTCCTGCTGGTTAGCCGTCTGTGCCGACTATCACTACTACTACTATTACTACAACTTAACGTGCGTACACAAACTCAGTTTCAGTTAAACTCCTGAGGCAATAATCAGGATCTCATCACATTCTGTCAACAGTCTTGATTAAAAGACAGTTTCCACATACCTTGTAGGCTGTATTGTTTAGTAATTATGTTTATTGCATTTGTAATAAACCCAAGTGGAAATCCGAAATTGGGTGATTAAGAAAAGAAATTAAAACATTTTAAAAGTATTTGTTACAGAGATAAAATTACTTTTACATTTGAAGATATCCAAATAAATGCTGAGTTGCTTGCTCATCAGTGTTTTGCACATAAACTATGCTGAGTGGATTCTTAGAAACTTTGCCTAGATGTTTGGATCACCTCGAGACTGGGGTTAACAGAAAGGCACGTCTCATCACAACTCTCCACACAGTCTTGGTAGTAATCAGATTTATGCTTACCTACACACGCTGCTCCTACAGTCAAACAACATGTTGAACACTAGGCTAATACGTCTCCAAACCCACATCCTGCTTCAGCATTAATAACTTATTCAGCTACGTGGTTGCACATACAGTAGAGGTTTATCTGATGTTGAAGGTTAAAGCAGGTTATTGTTTGCATTTCTACATTGGCCCTGCTCATCTTGAGATACCGCTTAAACACATTGCTCTGCTTCCTCCTGCCAATGTGTGTGATCCAATTTGCTGTCAGCATTCTTCTAGTTTCGTAATACTTTCTATCAGCTGTAAATTCTTTTTAGTCATGTAGCCTAGGTTGGAGTAAAATGTGTTCTTTAAGTTAAATGACCCTGAAAATCATATGATGAAATGTGTCAAAGAGAAAAAACGGTGTTTATTGTTTTTTAAATTCTCCCCAAGAGGTCTACCCAATATTACACTGTTGCATAACCACAGACATTGCTGTGGCTCAGCTTTCTCACACCCCACTTTGTTTACAATTTAAAACCTGAAGCTTAAAAGCTACATATATTTTATTCTTTATTTTTAGAAGATAATCCCACCAAACACCGAGAAGCTTCCTGCCAAATATTATGTATTTGGTTGGTGAGTGGCAATTCTTTCCCACCTCGTACTTTTGACTTGGTCCCATGTAGGCTTTGCCTTGAATGTGCTATTCGATCATTTGGTCTATATTGCCACCTGCTGGGAAAGTATAATACTTTCTTTTTTCCAAAGATGGAACCAGTGATTGTTTCATTCCATTAAATTTTGCTCCGAGGCCCCATCTTGGTATGTGTATGCATGAATAAAAGTTTCCACTGATACATAAAACAACTATTTAAATACAAAGGAACACCAACGCCACTGCGGTTTCTGTTATAATCACTGAACTTACCACTGAGCCACCAGCCAAAATGAAAGATTGCACAAATTTACCACTAGAATGCATGTTTAATATTTTACTCCTAATATGGGGAAGCATTCAAGTTCATTATGCTTCCAAAATAAAAAAAAAATCACTCAGATTCACTAATATACTGCATATTTAGATGTTTTACCCCTGATATGAGAAGGTAATCTTGTCCATCAGCTTCCAACTTGAAGATACAAAAAGGTAACATGATAATGTTGTTGCTGACAAAATTCTTTCCCCCCTTGCTCAAACTCATACTGTTTAATCTCTTCTTTGTTAACACCCAAAACCACTAATGTTTATATTCTTGGTGCCACCATCTTTCAATCTGGCCATTGTTTGCTTGTGAGAGTGAGGAAAGGACTGGTGCCTGTGGAGCCTGGGATGAGAAGAAGGGGCTGGACAGCGACTGGCAAGACTTCCAGCCACAATGTTTGGGCGCAGGCTAAAGACCTCAAGGGCTGGGAGGAGACCATGGAGTGCAGGAAGACCCCTATTAAGAGCCCTGCATTCGGGTTCAATACCTGCCTGGGGAAGGCAGGGCCTGGAGCTCTGTGATCTGAGGACTGGGTTGGGATGGGGTTTAGAGTCTGACATGCTGCAAGGGGGGAGGGAACAGGAAAGTGTTCTGGGGACCAGAGGTGCCCCACTGCCGCTAAGACTCAAACCCAGACGACGAGCTTTCCTCTGTGGTTCCGTGTGCATCACTGCGGGCTGCTCAGGCGCCAAACCAGAGCAGGACCTGCGACTAGAGAAGGTGCTCTGACCCGCTGTCCTTGCTTCATGCTGCCTCTTAGGAGAAGCTGCAGGCAGCTGCCTCTTTTTTTCTCCAACAGATTGATTCTCTTTGCCTGAGTGGCAATGGGCTGAGACTGCATAAGGTTTGTGACCGGATGATTTATCTGTCCTTTCAACGTCCTCCGAAGGTGACTGGTCTGAAGAGAACTGGGCGGTGAGGGGCTGTTTGGGAATGACATGGTGTCTGTGAGGTGGTGGTCTACCACGCCTTATGGGTGTTCCCTCCACCAACAGGTTCACTCCCACATACTGAGGAACTTCAACTACAGCCTGGGAGGATGATAAAATAAAACACATACACACATAGCTGATTAGAAATGGGTTCGGTATGGCATCTATTGTCCTATGGAACTCAGAAACACAGAAATATACAAACAATGTCTCATGATTTGGCAAAAATGTGTTCTAACCTGTTTGTAGATGAGCTGGAAGCCTCCTGTATAAGCGTTATGGTCGTTCCGCCAGTCCAGCACAACCCTCAAAGTGTCCAGCTGCACAGCGGGGCAGAGACGGGCAGTTACAGCTGTGGAACAGGCCATGGTGGGGCTGGCATTGATCTCCAGAAGCCAGGGCCTCAGGTCTTTTCCCAACATAAAGTCTGCTCCATAGAGCTCAAAGCTAGCCTTGCGGCCCTCTACAAGGTCCTGGGCTGTCTGCAGGGCATGGATCACTGCCTGCTGCATCCCTGGAACAACCACAGTACCCCACTCTGCCCCACGGCCCTGTCCCCGCAGGTAAGCCCGAAACTGAGAACAAGACCACATATTGTCCTCAGGCACCCCTGGGTGGCGGTTTTGGGATGGCTGGAAGTGCTTCTGGATGGAGTTGTTACACAGGTGGACAGAGCTGAGGAAAAGTTATATGAAAGTGAGTATAAAATGTGTGTTTTCTATAAAATATTGCAGATACATTCAGTCTTATTTGCATTGTTAAAACTATTCCCTCACTTCCAGTAAGCAAAGTAGATACGCAAGTCTTGAAACATTTAATTCCTTTTATCTAAACCCTTCTCTCTTCCCAACTGCCTGACCTGTCCAGGGTTTTTGTTGAGTAGGGCTGAGTGGAGAAGCGCAGGTAGCACTCTTTGTAGAACCAGACAGTCAGAGGGTTCCAGTCAGTGACAAGGAACCACTGACGCAGGTCAAACTTGGTGCCATGGACCAGCAGAGGACACTCCAGGTACTTCTGAACCACCCATTTACTGTCTTTAATCAGGGCTGAGTCACTGTCCACCAGAGTCAAAATCTCATCCAAACGATTCATGCACATAATACCTGCATGGAGACAGTCATTTAAATGTAGTGTAACACAGGAAAGAAAGACAGAAAAAAGTAAATTAAGCAAATGAAAACTGCATTAGTGACTAAAGCAATTTCTGAATTACAAGATAGTTATTAAACAATTAAATACTAAAGCATGATAATAGCAGTATTTTCTGAGAATATTAAGAGCATGTGGCACATGAAGATTGATCCATGTTGCTGAAGTAAGTTTGATAGGGTAACAGAGACACAAGCTGTGTAATGATTATGTTGCTGAGAAAGGGAGCCTCACCTCTTCCTCGTGACTTGGCTCCTGGTTTGATGATCCAGATGTTTTGTAATCCATCTGTGTCCAGCTGTGGGCAAACCTCTTGTAGTCTGGTTAACATGGCTTGGCAGCGCTCCACAAACACGCTGCTTCCCTTGATCAATGCTCCTTCACTACACACAAACATTTCATTAGATTACTGGTTTATTTAGGCTAATTTGATAGAACTAAATCCTAGTGTAGCGACTCCATACTGTTAAATTATTGAGGCTGTTAGACAAGGTAACACTTAATTTGGATAGTCCAATGTTGAAATTACTATCATAGTGAGAAATAGTAGGTGTTCAACAAAGTGTCATTTGCCTGTTTGTTGCATCTGTACAGGTAATGTAGCCCGAGCCCTTACCATGCAAACACTGGAGTTGACTGATAAAGCCAATGCAAAGTGCCTTAAAATGCAACTCTTCTTAATGGCCACCAGAGGCCATGAAGAAAAGTTTTTCAGTGTATGGAAGTCAATGGATGGAAAAAAAACTCTCTCCGTACTTCTCTCCATGTATTACTTCTATAAACATTTTCTACATGAGGTTATGGTGTCAATCACTAGTTTCATGCCCCCTTAAATTTTCTTTGATGTTCTCAAAATTATAGTTTCATTTAGGGTAAAACAGGCCAAAAGAGATGTATGTTTGTAAGTCACGTTTACCTTTCTGATTGACAGGTCGCTATCTGGAGATATGTGAAATGAGGCTGCTGCATCATCTAGCACCTGTGCAGCTCTCTGTGTTAACACACTCCCTCCTCCGCATCTCCAAATTTGGGCTTTTAACACATTTTCCACCAATGAGTGACATCACAACAGCTACGTCAATTTATTTTAAACAGTTTATGGTCCTGACCTTAAACAAACCCTAACACTAACCATAACCATATATTTTGTTGCCATTTTAAACCCTAACCATAACCTTAGCCTAGCCATTACAAAACCACAACATTCATTGAAATCCAGCCACTGAATATAATGCAACTGAGAGAATCATGTGAATTATGCCAAAGGCTTTTTAGTGACACATTAAAGTCAATTGATAATCAGTAGATTATCAACCTTGGGCTATCCAAAAGAAAAAAAATTCCAGCACACACTCACTGCACAACCAGGTAGTAGTCCTGCAGAAACTCTGCCCACTGCTGCTCTGTCAGGGAGGGGGGTGTTTCCATGGTGACATCGATGTCACTGTGTTCCAACATGTTGAGAAACTCCTGACATACATGTAAAGCTCGGTCAATCATTCCCGGACCAACAAATCGATGTTCCACACGTTTTATCCTTTGCCCTACAGAGAGAAACAAGATTGTTGAGAGGGAGGGGGGGAGGGAGGGAGAGCGAGAGAGAAACTTGGTTACACATAGAGTCAATTATAATTTTATCAGCCTGAGAGCAGGACTGTCACAGCTCCAGACGTGACTCCAGCCATAAGAAGGACACTATGTCTTCAACTTATTATTCTAAGGCTCAGCATTGGTTAGTATCCTGAAAACTGATGTTCAGCTTAAATGTTGTACAGAATAATAGTAATATTTGTCATCTGTCATCATTCCACACTTTGTATTCATGACCTGGTCAAGACTTTATTTATTTATTTTGCATCAGTATGTTACCTTCAGACTCCACAGAGGCATTGTCCTCAGCTTTCTGTTCCTCCCCCTCTCCTCCGTCCCTCCTCCACCCGCTCGTCTCAGCCACATACTGCAGCAGGCTGGTGCATGCGGTCCTCCTGAAGTCCTCTTCGGTGAGACGGAGAGCAGAGTGAGAGGTAAAGAAAGAGACAAGCAAGGAAATAGGGGAGAGCATGTGCGGTTGGCATGACAACACATCACCAATAAAACTAAGACAGCGGCTGACAGGTCAGCTCACACAGCAGACCTATGAAGGCGTGCTTTTCATCCTCCGCTCCAAGCCTGTAGCATCTTGGGAAGAAGGTGTCAGGGTCTGCGGTATCAAACCACTGAAGGTTGCGCATGTTCACACATAGCCCCACCTGAAGGAGAAACATATATGGACAGACATACTTTTGACTGGCATGAGGCACTTCCATTTTTTGGCAGACATTTAGTGGAAACTGTTGTGAAATGAGACCTTGGTTGTGAAAGAAGCAGCATTTGCATAGTGATTGATCATTTGGTCCTTCTGTAAGGAGCGACAGTCTATGGAATCCCGACGTGTCGTCCAGTAGAAATAGGTTGTTTCATTTCTAACCAGGCGAGACTAGAATAAGACACGGTGAGATGAGGCAAATGAGTCAGAATGGTTGGCATCATAAAACAGGACACATGGAAATATGTAATGGGAGGAATAACTGAGCCACGTTCGTTTGCTTCCAGCGTCAAGTTGGTCTGTTGAACATTATCTTACCATCAGGTCATACATGTCAGCAAGCTCCTCGTCCTTCTCTCCTTCATCCACTCGCTCTGAAAAGAGATGAGTAAAGAGGTGCGTGTGTGCGCGTGTGTGTGTGTGTAAACAGGGGTCTTGGTCTTACAGCTGTTGATGGACGTTGTGGTATACAATGTATCATTTAACAGGACAAGGGGCATCTACCTGAGTAACTAGTGCTCCAATTACATGTACACTCTACCCCCACTCACTTATAGCAGGTACAGCTACAGTGGGACATCACTGATCTAACCCTCAGAATTGATAAATAAATAAAATATGCAGATACGGAGCAGTAAAAAACTGTTAATTGTGGAATTATATGAATTGAATTTTTGGTGCAGAAAATAAAAAGCCTTTTTCAAACGATGCACCCTATCTTGTTCAAGTACCAGTTATAATCTACAGTGTGCTCTTTCTGCAGAGTTTCAGATTAGTGAGATCCTACGTGCCACAACTATGATATAAACTATGATATTTACCGGGGCCATTTTAGTATATGGGGAGAAAAAAAAATCTTAAAACTTAGCTGCAATCCCTTATCTCACCAGCAACATCAGCAGTGACATCGCCATCATCACCATCCTCTTCCTCATCACCATGGCTATGTACTCTCTGAACAGGAATGGGCAAGCGGTGTTCCACCCAACCTCTTGCCCACAAGGCAGCACGGATCACAGGGTATCGTCCCTGCACTGAAAAGATCTTCTGCATCTAAGAAAAGGGGAAACATGGCTCACAAGAGTTGCGGGGACTACACAGATAAAATCCCAGGAGCATAATGAATGAATGCTTGAGACGTGGTACATTTAACTCTGATCTCTATGCATGAACACCTTGACTGCTTTTTCCACCAGGGCCTTAGCTGTCTTCAGTCTGTCTGGGTTGATCACCGGCAGGCTGGGCACACTTCGACGAAGCCTCCCCTCCATTGGAGTCACTATGGAAATTGTAATATTGAGTCAAATTGTGTAGAAGAAAGATAAGCAGTAAAAAAAAAACTGTGTGTGTGGATAGATAGAAAAATAAGATAAGATAAGATAGATAGATAGATAGATAGATAGATAGATAGATAGATAGATAGATAGACTTTTTTTTAACTGGATATCATCCAAACAATCTACAGTACACTAATGCAATTATTAGAGACTAAACACATCTAAACACATTACACGATAGCCTACTCTGCCGTTAAGGAATAGACAAAGCCAACTATAAATAGCATGGCACGTGGCACCTACTGTACTTCGTCTCTGTCCTGAAGGATGTAAATTGGGTCAAGCAGGTAGCTAAGTCTGGAGAAACACAGTCACTTGCTTCTCAGACATGAACCAGCGCCCACATGCAAACCTCGCACGCACACATGTATGCATGCGCATTCACACACAAAGGTAACAATGGAAACGAGTATCAGTACAAGGTTGACATATGCAAGTCGTCCTCAGAAACACATCCACATTCAGCCCTACTTCTTGCGACGAATGATCGTGGATTTATACAGCAACCACCGCCTCTCTATCTCTCAGTCAGTGTAGGCATGCAAACGCATCCTCCTAATATAGAAAAATTAGTGTCCAAACTTTACAATGAAAATTAACCCACAAACCTACTGAGCTGCGCGCAAGCGCTCTTACTTGAGCCCCAGTGCGCCCCGCAGCCTGCTTCTCACTTTCCCAATGACCCGACCACTCTCTCCAGACACTTGCGCAGTCCCGCCTCCTACATTGTCATACACTGTTTATAGTCCCCATAACAACCGTACCCAGGAGACAGAGGACGCTATGCTTGCCGGTGAAAAGTCTACCGCCTCTACTCATCGAGCGTGGAGGAAAGTGGATCACTTGTCTGAAACTATCAGCTGCAGTCTAGTAGATTGCATGCATGAGGGAAGTGATTAAAGATAAGACCGTCATTTGTGCGGGTACATATCAGGCAAGGTGTTCATTTCCCTAATCAATTAGCAAAGGCGCGCTCCGGTATTTTCCAAGCAAACGGAATTGTGAACAATGGCTTCATGGTGGCCACGCAGACAGGGAGATACAAACTAGTCCAACTAGTTGGTGACAACCTGCCGCGCCAAATCCAATCCAGTGTTTGACAATGGCAGGTGTGGTCCGCCTCGTATTTATTTTCACCAACAGATTCCAACACGCAGAGGCCCGTGATTTATAGCTCTATGCATTGATGCAGGATTTCACAACAACCCCTAAATCTACAGCAGGTGTCTACGCAACTGTTGGCAGTAACTGAAGAGAAATTGTCAGTATTTTCAGTATCTTCAAGGGCAGCACAATGAGGCAGTTCCCATTGGACTATACTGACGCAGTGCATTCACTGTAACGGGCCCATCCAATTAATTTCTGAGTGTTTCTCTTTTTGGCACTTGTCCATCAGTGCTGCAGCCCATGGCCATGCAACAAACTGCATAATGGTCTTAATATCCTCCTTTTCCGCCTACCATCCAATTTCACCAGTTTAAGTTTTACAATGCAATGTGTAGCATCTCAGTCATCTGTCTGAAAGAAAAAAATATGTTTAGAAAATAAATTTTTAGACGCATAGCGCATATGGGTAAACAGTCGTCCACAAGGTGGCATCCAAAGCTTTCTCAGTGAAGTCTGTTAATCAGCTCAATAGTTTCTCCTGTTTCTCGTTCCCTGTACTCTATATATTTCCTCCAAGGCAGACAAAAATATCTATCTATCTATCTATCTATCTATCTATCTATCTATCTAATCTGCTCAGTATCCTACACTTTTACATATTCATGTCTTCCAATTAAATACTGTGTAGCCTATTCATATTTTCCTTGACACTTAAATCATATTATAAAGTTTTCGGTGGACCGACAGCATAATATTCCTATATAACATTCCTTTTCCTACAGAGCAAAGCATTAGGACAACCGGGATGCGGAGTGTATCGTCGCCTGTACGAACAAAACAAAAGAAGAATAGACACATTTCCGATGCATTTTAGTCACAGCCCGGCACTTCTTAGCAACAGAACGTGAAACGGTCAGGCTTGAGATTCCGTGGAGTGTAAGCTCACAATTGTCTTGGCTTTATCCTGTTATCAGTTGGGCAGCAGCAGCAGTGCGTCGCAGCCTGTTGTTGCTCTCCGCGCCCTGATTGGCTGAGGCTGGTGTGATGCTCTCTGCATCCCGCTCTCCCAGCCAGGACCGGAGGGAGGGGAGCTGGAAGCGCGGACGTAAAATCATCTTAACAGAACAGGGAGGGCTTGTCATTTCCACTGTTTTCCTTACCTGGATGGAGATGTTTGCGCTCACCATGTCCGCAGAGGTGAAAGTAGCCGCTGTGACCAACTCGTGATTGCTTTTACAAAACGTCCTCGGACAATTTGCGAGGCTGAACACCTATCACGCCCCCCTCCTTCGAAAGTCTCACCTTTACACCCCGTGAACACTGAGCAGGTTAACCAGGAGGCCGGGATCATGCCCACCGAAGTCAGCGACCCCGAGAGCAGCATACTGAGCTACCAGGTACGGTGGTGTTTGAATGTCTCATTATGCATTTCTGACTGGTCCTACTCAGGGATCCGAGCCTATGCATAAGCTCCAGGTCCTATAGCTAAAATCACTGCTCAAATAGAAACTTATTAATTGCTATTGAATGATGTACTGATTCTAAACGTCGGGGTTGTTTATTGACAGAAGACAACACGAGTGGTGTGCTTCCCCTCGCGCTATACAGGGATTTGCCCCCATATCCAGCTTTCTACTAAATCAGTGCACTGTCTTTTTTTTTTGCCA
>OMLF01040526.1:4219-17868 GCA_900302615.1 Holocentrus rufus | reverse complement strand
ACTAAATCAGTGCTCTGTCTTTTTTTTTTTTTTTGCCGTAGACTATATTACAGAGGTACATTATATGATTAGGTTGAATTAGTTGGCTAGCTTATATCAACACTAATGGGATGGGATACTTACCGTGGAGATGCTTTGTGCGGAGAGTATCGCTCATGTTGATGTTTATATTGTTATTTTTAAGTAGGCTGCTGACACGTGTGGTGATCCTCGGAGAGCATATCACACTGCAATGGACTGCATATTGTGGAGATTATTAAGAGTTCATTTGTCGTTTTTCGGGCATTTTATGAACGTGGTTTAAATTGAAAACCATTACTATGATGTGACAATAGCCGATCCGTAAAAACATACCGATGCATCTTGAACACACTAGTAGCCCTGTTCATTCCCATATGTGTACCTATAAGATAACGGTTTGTCCCCATGTCAGGGTTTTGCAGCCAATTGTAGGACTGCGATAGGTCAGGATTTGCAGCTGGGTCTCGCACAGGCGGCATGTTATTTTCTCAATTACCCTGAAATGACCTTGACGCCATCCTTATGCCGTGCACCACTCAGTTTTGGGTGGGCTTTTCAATTTCGATCAATGTCCTGCGGCCAATCATAGCAACAGGGGGAGGACAGACTATTGTGGAGTGAGATTTGAAAGGGAAAATGACATGATCGTTTCCTGTTGATGTGTGATCGATGATAAGACCCTCGGTCAGCTGACGGCACAGAGGTAAACAGGGAACCGGCAGACCACTGAGTGTAAACACAGGGCTCAGACGAGCTATACCAGCACCGAGGGACGTTTATTCAACAGCAGGAGTGATACTAAGCAGGCATGCAGTAATTTATGCGCTTGAACAGTCAAGCCAAATTAAATCTATCATGACGTGTCGTAGCTCAAGGGACGGGAATGTACCCAAACAGTTCTATGTAACCATCCTGATTTATTCTAATAGATCCTGCATGAAGGTAGGAGACAGATGGAGCAAGAACAGAGATGACCATCAGTGTCCTGGGAAGTTTAATGTCATCAAGCAGGTTTAATGGGGAGGGGTCTGTTCTGTCTGTGAGGAAAACTGAAAGTACTTAAGCTTGTGCCACAATACTGTAACTGCAGAGAGCCTAAATAAATAATTCGGTCCCATATCAATTTGTCTTATACCACTAAGCGGGTGGTTTGGGAGCTTTGTTTTTCTCCCTGTCTACTGCCTTTGGTACTGTTTGCAAAGCACTGATGGTGTCCCCCAGCGAAGCACTTTACTCCCAACTTTTTCAGTGGAGCTGCACAGTGCAGTGGTGTGGTTACGTTTAAGTGCTGTAAATGCGAGAAGCAAGTCTGAGCACATGAAGCAACAGGATAAATACTGTTTGTGGTTTAAGCATGCGAAGGCAATTTGTCAATATTATGCTTTGGATGTAATTGATATGGATGTGATATGTGATACTGTTGATGTGTGTTGACTGATTGTTGATGTAATCAACCCTTGACCAAAAAACATATTATCTCACCAATGCCCTCTTCTCCTGCATAACCAAGCCAAAGCAAAGTAGACCATACCCAAACTAAACTAAACTAACCCAGTAAAAACAACCTGAAACCTCACATTAGCAAAGTGTATGCAGATAATTGCAGATGTGCAGATTGATGACATGCTTTCAAAAATTATATTAAGCTTGACAAAATACATTTTGTTTCCTTGCATTTTGTTTTTAGTAAATCTAAAAGACAACTTCAGAACACTAGAATAATATTTTGTAATTGTCCTCCATAAACTCAGTATAGTAGTAGTATATAGTATATTGAAATAAGGTTAATTTTATCATTGTTGTTTTTGTATTGTTTTGGAAATCCTGCATGAAAGAGAAGTGAATTCATACAAGAGTACAGATTTGATTTTGGA
Organism: Holocentrus rufus; assembly: GCA_900302615.1. Lineage (NCBI taxonomy): Eukaryota > Metazoa > Chordata > Actinopteri > Holocentriformes > Holocentridae > Holocentrus > Holocentrus rufus. Next base: position 15,973 of record OMLF01040526.1, on the reverse strand, counting down.
AGAAAGGAGCGTGTGATGTTTTGTGCTTGCGTGGGTCCAGATTTACTTCCTGCTGCGCTTCTGTCTGCTGTCTTTAATGTCCGTCTTCTCCGAGCTGTCTGAGAACCAAACCAAAAGCTGAGGGAGGCAGCTATAAATGATGCGTAGAGGATCAGCCCCACGATTGAGAGATTGTGGTTTCAGTTCCCAGCGAGGTCATAACTCACATCGCTCGACATCATTAAATTGCCCCAGGTTTGAAGTCCTCCAACACAGTCTATCTGCTTTCACTTGATGTCACAGCTCCTTTTTTTCAGTTGTGTTTACAGGAGCTATTCTGAGTCCATCCTGGCAGGCATTCACTTTAATCATTTTGAAAAAAAAAATAGTTGAAACCTTATAAGGATACGTTTATAGACCTGAGTTCTACATCTTTGACAGATGTCTCAGAGCTTTCTCTTTAATGTTTTAAAATATGATGTTCAAAACACCACATGACTTGTCAAAATGTTTATGAAAACACCACCAATAAGATCTCTGACATCCTTCAGCAGTTGCTTTTTAATTCCAGTATTTTTTTATTTTTTTTTTTAAAGTTCATTGAATAAATTTGCTATCATATATTACAAGACTGTGGTGTCAGTCATACCTTATTCATGCTGAAATATTTTATTGCACCACCTCAGCCCTAACCATACTGTATGTTGTTTGTTTGTCTTTCAACAACAAAGCCACCCAAGGCCACTGTGTTCTTTCTAGGCAGACAGCACTTAGAGTGTGAGCGATATGGAGAGACAGAAATAAATGTGTGGCATTGAGCAGGGTGTGTATGACTCATACTACCTGTGGGCTGGAGTAGTCAAAGCAGCCTACAGCAGCAACAACCCTCTCCTCTCCCCTCTCATAATTCTACCATTTTCACCCCTGTCTCCCTTTCATCCATTCATGTGTTGCCCTGCTCTCTGCGAAGAACCGCTGCAGCAGTTCTTAGCATGTGTCTCCACAGCAGAACAGATTAGCCGTGGTGTGATACTATGTAGGGGCAGCAGTCGCCCGCAGCTCTTGGCACCGAGTGCCGACCCTGGCTCTCAGACACAAAGCCCGGTCTGGAAGTGACAGGCGCAGTTGTCAGCGTCAGGATCTGTTGCCCTGCTGTCAGTTAAGAGAGCCGCTGGGAGGGGAGGAGAGAGGGTGGAGGAGAGGTGAGGGGGTTAGGCGGTGTGAACAGGGAAAAATAAGAGACTGTCAGGAAACGCGAAGAAAGAGGAGAAGCTCAAGATGCAGGTTAAAGAAAAGCTTTGAGAGAGGGTAAGAGGTCAAGGTGACTGAACCCACCTAATGCCTTGGGAGGGTTTCAGAGGATTTCTCAACCGGCAGCACAAGCATCCTTCATGTCAGCAGTTACAGATCTACAGAAAGACTCACTGAAGAAGCTAAAAGCCTTTCTGGTGAATTGTGACGCTCTTTGATGAATGTACCATTTACTTTCCCACAATCCGCTTGACTTCTAATGTTCTCTCTCCTGGCAATTTAAAGGATGGGTTTCGTGTTTTTCAGCCAAGGCTGAATGTCAATGCCCATTATTTACAATGAAGCAACCTCACCATTAGCTTTAGCAACGATAAACTTACCACTCTGCTGCAGCTTCTTGCTAGTCTTTAACACGATCGACTTGTTTTCAGCCTCCAAAACCATTATAAATGTCCTTTCTGAAAAGGAGAAACTCACAACACAGTAATTCATTCTTGAAATTGTCCACCCAAAAAATGATTACAAACATGATTAAAACGTTTTATTTAGCATTTAGCGATTAATACATTGCCTCTATACATCCATACGACTCTGGCTAACGCTACAGTCACAGGAACGGAATATTCCTCTTGTAAATTTCAGACTTGCGACAATATGACTTTCCCGATCAACTCACAAGAAGAAAAAAGTTCCAGTTTTCCTCCAGGGGGAATGCCAAAGAAAAGAGCTTCTTTTTTGTGAGTTGGCACTGTTAACGAAATGTAGTCAGGATTTGCAAAACGGACGTTTTGAGGTCCGAGTTCAAGTAAACACAGCATTAGTCAACCGAGCCATGTGGGTGTAAGACTTGTTGGACTTGTTAAAAAGCATTGTTTGGAACTGTTTTTTGTTTGTTTTTTCTTGCATGCAAGATTTCAAGACATATCTGACTGTGCTGTGACTTTCCTGTTTTCAAAAACTACATTATCATGTTTTTTAAGGCTGAGGCCTTGGTTGAAAAATACCAAACTTCCTTTAATGATCACCATGTTTGTACAGACTCTGGATGACATTGCTCCTATGACTCCTAGCGTTGTGGGTAGACATATTGTTAACTGCTTTTCACTTCTGAGCCACTGGCTGTGATGGGAGTTGGCTGTTAAGGAACGAGTCTGCTTAGCTGAGTGACCGTGAAGCATCGTGGCAGTTGTCCCTCTGGATCTCAAGCCTCATTAAAGTCATCAGCAGGCCTCATCCCTTCACAGTCAGCCTCAGTCACATGACACCCCCCCTCTCCTCCCCATGGACCCGATGGAGTGAAAGCTTGTGTTGGTGCTACACGTCGATTGTCCCATTCAGTCGGGAGTGCGATGCAAATCATTGCTGCTCTATTTGTTTAGGAGGAAGGCCATTTGTTCCATTTGTTTCCCTGTGGTGCTCTAGATTGACGGTACCTTCTGATATTGCATAATGTTGTTACTGGGAATGGTTTTTTTTTTCAGTTTTATATCCAAACAAAAGGATCCTTGTAGGAATTTCAGAACAGATCCACCTTCATACTGACAGCCACACATATTTTTCAGTTATTAATAGTAACTTCAGTAATGTAATTCACTCAGTACTTGAAGGAACTAGTAAACTTTTAAAGGAGCAGGATGCAAACTTGCAAAGGGTTGAAGGACCATTTAGACTCAACTGATGAAAACTGTGGACGTAATTTAGGGTTAGGGTTTTTGTACTTGTGTGAGTGTGTATTTGTGTGTGTGTTCCCTTTGATCTACAATGACTTGAATGCAAGGACAGTCAAATGTGAGACTTGATATTCTATTGTCACATCAGACCGTGGGGATCTTTCAGCCTTCAGGGACAATCTGCCACGTTAGAAAGGACATTTTGTTTTTTTTTTCCTGGTTATTAAAATGTAGGTCAGTGATCCCATCTCTCAAAGTCCTCATTACATGAAGGAAGGCCAGGTGCCAAGACAAATGGGCCAGTAAATACTAGTTAATTGTGTAGAAATGCACCAAATCAATAATTGCTTCCAAGGTTGGTTTATCATCCAGATGCTTGCTATAATGCCTCATACTAAGTTACTTGAGAATGTATGTATGTTGTCTCATTATAGACAAAATATCCTATCACCATCGAAACTCATTCTTATGGAGTGCAATGACTCAATGTAGGAGCAGAACAAAAGAGAAACATCTAATTAGTTGCATGTTTCTCTGAGAGTGAAATGCTCAGTTTTTCTCCTGGATGAGTTAATGTGACAGTATCCTTGGGTCCTTCAATTTTAATGATCTGGTGCCATTATATCTGTCTCCCCTCAGACTCAGCCACAAGGCAGCCCCACTGTACGGCGGGTCTCCCATGAGTGATTAGCATTGATAAGCTTGTGAAGGACAGAAACTCAAGGGCAGGCAGCCATTTTGGGGTTAGCAGTGGCCTGCTTTGATGGTGGGGCGGCAGTAAGCTGTGTGGAAAATTATTGTGGAGTTACACCCTCCCAAGCACTGTGACTGCCACTGAAGTAGAGGACGAGAGTGAAGATAAAAGGGGGGGTTGCCAGGAGATGCAAGCGGGTAGAAAAACATAAAAGATTTGCTCTGTCAATGGAAAATCTTGCACACTTGCACGCTGGAGCAGACACACACGTGCACGCTCTCACATACACATGCAAGAACACACAGTCTTGAGGTAATACCAAAGTAAACAGCATTTCAAGTGCCTTGTGTGCTTTTAATTAGCTGAAGCACTTAAGGTGACACAAGGACGGTGAGCTGTGAATAGCAGGGACCCATTAACCTGTTTAGAAAAACACATACCTGCATGATCTTGCTATTATGGAGAGAATAGCATTTAAACTCAAAGCTCTAATGATCTGTGACCAGGATGGACACAGGTTGACCATGAATAATACTCTGTTATGAAGAGCAGTGACTCACACAATGCATGTTATTGAGCTATACTGCACAAAAGGTCATCGAAAAACACTGAATGTCAGACTCAGACTTCATGTTTTCTGTCCGGTCATATTTCCTGGTCTCTCAAACACTGTGTCATCCACTCTGTTGTCTTACTGAACTGAGTTGGCAACAGGACAGTGTTCTCTCTTCTTTTCCTCTATGTACCAAATGGATTCAAACAAATTGATGAGATCTGATAGTCTCTCATCTTTTCTGGGACAAAGAGCTTTTAGTCTCTCTCTCTCTCTCTCTCTCTCTCTCTCTCTCTCTCTCTCTCTCTCTCTCTCTCTCACTGTGTGTCTATGCAGTTGGTGGAGCTCCAGTTCTAATGGAGCTGACTACATTGCCTCCAGCTTGATCCCAAACCCACACACTGCATGGAAGCCTTAATTCACCAGCTACAGCTGCACTGACTGATAACAGTTTGTGTGTGCATGTGTGTGTGTGTGTGTGTGAGAGGGAGAGGGAGAGGGAGAGGGAGAGGGAGAGAGACAGCATCAGGGTTAGAGATGAAATTAGCCAGAGAATGTATGTGTGCATGAGAGGCACGAGCATCTCCATCATAGTTAGGCCATTTGACTTTGTGTTTCTAGAGCATTTACTAAATCTACATTCAAAAAGTAATGACCGACTAAATAAACACAAAACATAAAGCACTTGTATGGACAAGCACAGTTTTGTTTTTTGCCTGCCTATATAAGACTAAGGATTCTGTTAGACGTGCTCTGCTGTAACAATTACATCATTGTTGTTTTTTCGCATTATTATATAAAAATCAATGTTCCTGAGCTCTATGTATTATTTGCAGGTATGCTATATTTCTTGTGGAAATCAAATTAATTGTGTTGCAACCTTTTTTTTAACTAGGCAAGGGAAATAAATGGGAACTCATATTTAAAGGGTCAAAGGAGATAAGTTTAACCATTTTTAAATATTCACATCTAGAAGCTGCCCAGTTGAACCTCAGTCTGGTTCTGTTGGTCACAGAGCGGCTCCACTGCAACAAGTGGGGGGTTCAGTGGTTGTCTGCAGGGGTTTTTTGACAATGATTGTTTATGAAGCGTTACTCATACACTTCACTGCAAAAACTATCCATCTTAGGTCATTTAATCTAATATTTAGTCTTAGAAATTTGTTTTTCTTAAAACAAAAGAATAAAATTTCCAGTGGGACGAAATAATGCTACTTGTTTCCAATACTAATCAACTTCTTTCCAGAATTTTCTTAAATCAAGTGTCATTTTCTTGATACTAGTAGCCTGATTTTGCCTTGTTTCAACATATTTATATTTGTTCACAGAAAATTTGCTGAAACAAGTCAAATTGCATATGAAACAAGTGGGATTATCTCATCCCATGGGTAGACTTTTTTTTCTAACTTGTTTTAAGAAAAACAAGATTTTAACATTGAATATGAGACTAAATCACTTGTTAAGATGGAGATTTTTTTGCAGTGTTTACGTCCTAATCCATCTCTCATAGCCTTTTTGCTGCTGCTGCACTTCCACTCCATGCATAAACAAAATCATAAAACATTAGCTGCAGTCATTGTTTGGCATGGATTGACTCACTAATTAAGTAACCCTCCCCTCAGAAGGTGCAAATTGTCTTGGGAAATAGAAGTGCTGAGTCATGGAAAGTCAAAGAAATCCCAGAGTGCTAATATGGTAGAGAAGCTGTGGAAAGAAGCAGCAAGAGTTTGCTCTAGCAGCGCTAAGACACCCACACCTGTGAATTAACACCGGGGAGCTGGCCGTCGTGGGATGACAGAGCTGTTTCTGATACTCTGTTAACCCCTTGAACTCTGGCTTACCCTTAAATTTCACCTTAAGTAGCTTCAAAGTTAGGAAAAAAAATCTCTATACTGTAAAACAACTTCACATACTACATATTCTGTATCTGCTGGTTGCAGCGCTTCACTGAAGCTACATCACACTGACACTGAGTGAGATACTCAAACCAAAGATCCCATTGTTTTATGGCAGCACCATTACTTCAAATAGAAAATATCTAGATGCCTTGTGCATAATTTTATACACATTTCCCTGTAATTCAGCAGGACATATTTGGTATCTTTGGAAACCTTTGGAAGTTAAAGAGGTTAACTATAAACAAAAATTAACTAAATAAGTAAGAAAGTAATTATGGTTTTATTTATATAGCACTTTTAAAACACACACAGTTACAAAGTGCTTCACACACATACACAAGAAAGTACAAAAAAGTAAGTAAAGTAAGTAAGTAAAGTAAAACACAATATAAAATAGTACACTGAGAAACATGACAACTAATAAGCAAAACAGAAGCCCAGGATGGAGAATCTAAAAAGGCTTGTCTATAAAGGTGGGTTTTCAGAAGTCTTTTGAAGCAGTCCAAAGAGTCAGCAAATCTAATAAAGTGGGGTAGATTGTTCCACAGGGTTGGAGCTATCACTGCAAAAGCCCTGTCACCTTTAGTTATGCGGTTGGAGCGGAGAATGGATAAAAGACCAAGTTTAGAGGATTGGAATGGGCACAAAGTAGAATAGGGAGCTAAAAGATCGGAAATGTAACTGGGGGCAAGATCATGTAGTGCCTTGTGAGTAATCAGCAGAATTTTGTAACGGATTCTGAATTTAATGGCCATTTCTACTCAGGAGCCTAGCTGCTGCATTCTGAACCAGCTGTAAACGATTTAGGGCAGTTTGACTGAGACGTGTAGAATACGTCAGATTTTTGTAATGTTACGAAGTCATATGCTGGTCAAAGATGATGCCCAGATTCTTGATGGAGGGTTTGATATTCAAATGAAGTGGGCCAATAAACTGATCAACAGCAGCACTAAACTTGTCAGGTCCAATTTTAAAGAACTTCAGTATTGTCGGGATTCAGGTGGAGGAAATTAGACGACATCCAGTCTTTGGTGGCGGCTAAACAATTTTGAAGGGAGGACTATTCATTTAGGTGATTAGGTTGGCAGAGAAATAGATCTGTGTATCGTCAGCATAGCTGTGATATGATATATCTTGAAAACAGCTGAACTGACCCAGAGGAAGGATATATAAAGAGAAGTGGATTGGTCCAAGGATGGATCCCTGAGGAACTCCACACAGCAGGGGGGCTGAGGAGGACACCTTATTACTAAAACAAACATTAAAATATCTATCAGTTAAATACGAATGAACCCATTCCAAAGCAGTACCGGAAATACCAACACAATTATGCAGCCTTTCTGTCATTGGATACTCTCAGTAAGGCAGTCTCAGGACTATGATGATTTGAGGATTTGAGTTTTTGCCTGCAGACTGGTGAGGCAGTAACTAGTCTGTGCTGCATATTAATTTTTTTTCTAATCAAAAACTGTCACTAATATTCTATTTATCACTTGTATACAGTTATACACGGTCATACATGAAAACAGTTTTGTTTGTTTATTTGTTGATGATAAATATCAGCATAGATAGACAGACAGACAATTACATACATGCACATACTGTGAGTTTGACTGATAGAGTTGGTTCAAGTCGAGCAACAGTGAAAAAGTCTCTGAAGGATGAAATGATCTATGTAGAGGCTAATGGAAAGAGACAGATAGCAGGGCTTCAGTGGGTCCACACACACACATGCACACACACAAACACACCGTAATATCCCCATTTTTCACTGTTCATAACTGCAGGCGGAAACTCAAATGATTCTTAAGTGTTTTTTTCCAAATGAGTCAATAGATGGTGAGAGGTGTTTTATCAGCCCGGAGAACCCCCAGGAGAACCAGCAAAAATCAATCAGCACCCACTGTTTACTGCTTTGCCTTTCTCACACACAAACACTGGTCTGCGCACAGATGTAATTAAGGACAAAAAAAGGGCATCCACACACACATTTCACTTTGGCAGAAATGCAGTTTTATGTCCTGAAGGGCTTTAATAAAAAAAAGACACTTGCATTGAAAGGACTTTTATCAAACTTTTATTAAAGTTTTTATAAATGAAAACATGCATTCAACCAGATTGCACAAGCATCCTCTTTCGTGCCGCTCTGACACATCAAATCATTTACAGTTCCACTTTAGTAAGACAAATCCTCCGCTCTTCCCATTAGTGCTTCAAGGAGACAGATTGCAGTCACTTTTGCCTGTGTGGCAGACGTGCAGCAGTCTGGGCCACAGTGTGTGCTGGCATTTATTCCTTGCTTGATACTGGACTGACCAATTACAGTAAAAAGCTGTAGATCTTCAGAGGCTGAGTTGGCGCCCCGGTTCTAACTCTGGAAGGGGAGCCTTATTGAATGGAGTGTGTCATCCTCCCTGCAAACATTGTTTGGAGGCCAGGGATGGGCACACCCGCATACCACACATACACACACAACTGTAAATGCCAACTGAATGACTCTGCTCAAAGTCTGTGATGATCCAGAGTGACAGATTAGTTTACGCCAGTGATTTAGGGTCTGCAGTGTTGCAGCCGTGCATGCTCCCTGTCTGTCTTTTTATCTACATATGTGTTCTATAAGTGTTTTGATTGTTTTTTGTTTGTTTGTTTGTTTTGTTTTTTTCAAACCTGCACAATTTGCAGCAGCAAGTTGCATATCTTCTATCCCTCTGATTGCATCATTTCAATTTAATCACTGTGTAATTTTAAGTGAGTCAGCAGTGACCATGATGTACCCCATGATTGGTGCAAGTTAACCTGGATGTAATAATATCAAGTTCAACATTCAATATATCTGAAATGTAGAATAATGACATTTTAAAGGTGTGATCATTTTGTCATCCAATCACTTAAATTACTTACCACCCTTTGAAATGTGCAATAATTTCCTCTCATGCATTTTAAATGACTGAGCATCAGTTTTTCCAAATGGCGTTTTATTGATTTATATATTTTTGTTTTATCTCCACTCTCTATTTCTAGCCAATCCTGCACTCACCAACCTCACACACTCATCCAAACACATTCATATGGATGTGTCTATATTGAATGAGTGGAAGCATCCATTATGGAGAGAGCTGCCTTTATATACAAATGTATGTGTGTACGGTTAGAGGTTGGCTAAAGATTTTATCGATGTTGGCAGAGAACAACCCATCAACCATGTCGTTATTTTATTGATTTTAATTATTGATTTTAATCTTAGCAGTTCTAGCCAACTTCTCTGGACCCACTGCCCACACACTCTCACATACACACATTCACACAGAGTAGACAGGCCGGAAGCATCTAGCTGTGTAGTGTCAGAGATGCACCAAAGGTTATATTTCAGTCAGCATGTAGGGAATTGGTTTAACAAACCCTCCCCCATACATATACTAATCTATACATTGGTGCAATAGTGCACACCTCACTTTTTTTAATCTCATCAATGCATTTAGTCTCATATTCAGTGCTGAAATCTTGTTTTCAAATCTTGTTTGAAAGTTTGCCAGTGGGATGAGGTAATCGTACTCAACCCAAGTAGAAATCAACATATTCCTAGAATTTTCTTGAATCAATGTCATTTTCTTGATACGAGTTTGCTGACCTGCCATATTCTGCCTTGTTTCGGCATATTTATACTGAATATCAGAAAATGTGTGAAACAAGTGAAACTGCATTGGAAACAAGTGGGATCAAATCATCCTGTTGGATGATTTTCTCACTTGTTTAAGAAAAACAAGATTTTAACATTGTTAGGATTTATTTATTTATTTTCACTGTGGGGCTGCCAGAGATTATGAATTATAAGAATGGAGGAAGGAGGGAAGGAAAGAAGAGAGATAGAGAGAGACTGCAGCAGCACAGAGCCACTCTTGGGGTTCCCACAATAGACTGACCTCATCACAGGTCTAATACACCATGAATAACACACCTGCAACATGATGTAAGCAAAAAGAACTGTTTATGATTATGAGAGTGCCTTGTCGTAAGAGTGGTAAAGAGCAGCAGTGGCCTGCGGCACTCCGCCAACAGCGGCTCCACTGATGGATATGCCATTCTGCTAATTTGATTTGATTTGATTTGATTTGATTTCGCTGGGATAGTACAGCCTAGCACATTCTCCAACTGGAGGCTTTGCTTTTCGTACTGTGTTTATCTCTAACATGTGTGTGTGTGTGTGTGTGTGTGTGTGTGTGCGTGCGCATGTCTTCCTGTCCTTCCGTCCGTGTCTGTGCCAGACAGTCTGAGAATAGATTGTCTGGAATTTGATGCTCATCTTTGAAAAGCTCTCGCCAGTTTGACCAATTAGTGGCTCTGTTGCTGGCTGCGTATAGCCTCTCTTTAAAAAGGATACCTCTGGACATAATGACCTTTCAGCTCTCTGCTCACAGACAGATCCTGGAGGGCTAAAGGTGTGTTGTGCATAGCTGAGTTGTTCTACAAGCACAATAAGTCTGCTAGAGACAGAGGGGTTAAAAAGCTTCCAGTCCGTGGAGCAGCACAGAGCACGAACTCACAAAGACTCTTACTGTCTGCACGGAATATCACTAATCTATGGGGTTTCACTCCTGCCCAAATTATGCTGTTGCATAAAGTATTCTGCTGTTGAATAAGGTGTTGCAGGTACATCTTTGTCTTTGTACATTGCCATTTCCAGTTGTCTATGTCTATTGTTGTTATGGTTTTTGAATAAATGCTGTGTTCTTGAGTTTTGCAGCCTGTAGCTAGCTAACCAGAAAGTAGGACTAGTCAGACTACTACAAAACCAGATTCATGGAAGCACACCAGCACACAGTGCATGTTAAACAACATGTAAGAGCAGTGGAAAAATTCAAACAATAGGTAATAATCTATCAACCACTCAAGATGACAGTTAGATAAACAAATAACATCAGCAATAGACATCAATATTATAAAGAGTAAAGATCTAGTCCCGCTCAATATGAAAAGTGCCCTGAGATCATTTCTGCTATGATTTGGCGCTCTATAAATAGACTAATTGACTTAACCAGTAGACACAGACAACCCATGAATGAAATGTACAATGAAAAAGATATAGTGCCAATATTATATACAAATAGCACAATACCACATGCAGCAGCATAATTTTGGCACAAATGGACCCTCATACAAATACGATGACTGCACTAATGTAAACTGTGTTTGTGTGTTTGTCCGTCAGAGGCCAGACGAGGAGGTGGTGGTAGACCAGGGAGGGACGAGCTCAGTGCTGAACATCCACTATGAGAAGGAGGAGCTAGAAGGTGAGTAACCTGAGCTGAGACCTGGCCTGGCAACTGTCTGCTGATCAGCTGAGCTCACCGAGGGACCATCATGTGTTTTTTATGAGACCATGCGGTGTGACGGAGCCCAGTTTGATGCATGACTGAATCATTTACATTTTTTGCCCCATGTGTCTCCATCACATCCTTTGTGTGTGTGTGTGTATGTGTGTGTGTGTGTGTGTGTGTGCCTGAGTTTGCGGATAGTATTCATGTGGAGGTATTTTGAGGACATGTGGATGTTTGTGAGTTTGTCTCCTTGACTGGCAGAGATGAATAGAGCTGAGCATTAATAATGAATCTCGCGCGCCGAGGGGGCGTGGGGGTAATCTGTCATCAATGGAAGGAGACAGGTGTGTGTGTGTGTGTGTGTGTGTGTGTGTGTGTGTGGGTGGGGTTGTGGT
>OMLF01040523.1:34776-57689 GCA_900302615.1 Holocentrus rufus | reverse complement strand
CCTCCCCTCTCTCTCTCTCTGTCTATCTCTCCCTCCCCCTCCTCTCCTCCTGTCTCTGTCTGAGCAGACGTGCCCTCTGCTCCATCCAATGTAGTGGCCACCAGGAACACAGACACCTCAGTGGTGGTCTTCTGGGCAGCATCTAAGGATGTCAAACAGCTGGTTGGCTACTATATTGAATGCAGTGTGGTGGGCACTGACGTCTGGGAGCCTTGCAACAACAAGCCTGTCAAGAAGACCAGGTATTTTAAAGACAGCATGGGTTTAAAAAAAAAAAAAAAGTTTTGTCGTGCATAGTAGAAAATAGCGTTCTATTCATACTCAGGAGATTGGAGTTAACATTTCTTGGACACAGAGGTGCTCTGGAGGCAGAAAAAGTCCTACTATTTTAAACCTTTATGGGCAGAGCAAGGAACAACCGTTTTTGGAGCCCAAGTTAGCTAACTAAAAAACTTTAATTACAAACAAGGAACTGAAGTCGAAATTGAAACAAAAAATAAATAAATAAATGCCAGTGACTCATTCTTTCGTCTATCTGTGAATTTGGAAGATCAGCAGGCTAGCTAAATTAGCTAATTAGTATAGCTATTTTGAACTAGAAAAATCAGCTGGGCTAACTAACTTACTAGCTTACTGACAATGTCTAAATTGCATTTTTTTCAATTTCCTTTTTTTTCATGGAGCTTCAGTCTAATATAGCAAAGAAATCGTTGAATAATACTCCAATCTCCTATCTGTCTTTTCACATGTCTATTTTTTGGAGCACGTTTTTCATAGCTGTCATTTTAACATGAAATAGCACAAACACAGGTGTAGCTAATGACATTAATGAAGGTTCTGTTCCATTTAGTTCTAACAGAGCCAGGGTCCGGCTACTGTTCATGCTGGAAAGACTCTGCTACACTTATGAACTGGAACCTTAATTAATGTCATTGGTAACACCTGTGTTTACCTGCTATTTCATGTCAAAATGGCTGCTGTGAAAAAGCTCTGTTTCATGTGGTCAGGAATGGAAATATCTAATATGTAAGTCTAAGTCTGAATTCCTTTCAGTATTGCACTTTTACTGATGTTGCTTTTCATAAAAGAGCGCTCCTCCTAGCGGGTGGAGTCAGCTGTGAGAGATTAAACTGAGTGGAATGATGACATATGAAGCCGTTGATATCTGTGTCCAGGTTTGTGTGCCACGGCCTGAGTACCGAGGTGACCTACGTGTTCAGGGTGAAGGCAGTCAACGCTGCTGGCTACAGCCAGAGCTCCTCTGAGTCCGAGGCTGTGCTTGTGAAGCACGCTGTCTGTGAGTGTCTTCATCAATTGTTTATTTTCCTCACAAGGTCCCGCTCTCCCCTACTCTTTCTCACTTTCTCACTTTCTCCATAGCATTCAAAGCCATATACTCCCTCACTCTATCCCATTCCCATCCTCCCAGCTATTTTTAACATTACTTTCACCAGGGAATGATTGCTGAGAATGTATACTTTTTTTTTTGGGATCACATTCATACATTTATACACACTGATGCATGGGAGGTGTATCTACAGCTTCACTCTTCTGCTGTTTGCCACAGAGCACTGAGCTCTTCCCATCTGTGTTCACTCTCAACTTTCCATTCCTCCAAACCTTTTTCCCACTTTATCTAACCAAACAGCCACACACTTTATTCTCATTTTGGCCTCATCTGGTCTGGGTTTTGGTCTGATACAGCTGGCTCCCTAAATCCTTCCAGTCCTGTTCTTTTCCATCACTGAATGCAAGTGGCATATAAAATTAATGTATGATGTCTTTAATTGATGCTTTTTGCATGTGTCTGCCTACCTACTACTCATCACTAACACTTGTCATTGTGTTGTGCCCCCAGTTCTTACATTTATCAGTGAATATGTCAAATAACAAATTAGATCTTCTTCTATGTTGCTTTTACTTTGTGTAGGTAATTGTATTGTTGTTGATTCCTGTGCATATTTGTCCTTGCTTGAGTCCTGTTTTGCCATTTGGTAACTCTTCAGGGGTGCCTGTTGCTGCATGGCCTCGGTGAAGGCTAAAACTTTGTGTTCTTAAAGAGCATGAACATTAATGAGCGTCTCATCCGACTGCAGGGAATTTCTTAGCGCAAAAGTTACTCCGCTTCTGGTCTTAAGTGTAAGTACCTTATCAGTTATGATAACCCTAGAAAAGTGTCTTGTTTGTGTGTCCAAAGCATGTAGCCTGTTTATGTGTAGCAGTTATATCAGCTTAACAGTAAGATCCGCATAGTGTTTGACTCACCTGAGATGTTTACTCATCATTGCCAAGCCGCCTGTGTCAGATTCAATCCAAATCAATCCAGATCAGACGGCTTTGAAGCCTGAAATCAGTATGAATCAACTGTTTTGATAAACAACTCTTCAGAAACTTCTTCAATATCGGGTGCATCTGAGTTTTCTTTACTTGTTTTTAATATAACGCTTCAGTCGTTCATTTGCAACAAATGCCGATCAGGATGTCCTCTGTCTCTGTAGGCGTCCCTGCGAAGCCTACTGGTGTGACCCTTTTGGAGGCTGCCAGGGACTACATGGTGCTTGGCTGGAAGGAGCCTGCCAATAATGGAGGAGCTGATGTCAGAGGATACTTTTTGGACTACAGGACAGTGAAGGGAGGAGTGTTTGGAAAATGGCACGAAATGAACCTCCAAGCGGTTACCACCACCTCCTACAAAGTAAGTTCTTCTACTTCAGGCACACACAGAGCAAATTTCTTCTTTAATTTTCTTGTGGAATTATTGGACATGAGTAGTCTCTCTTTTGGAAGCATTTCCAGGAACAGTGTGATAATTGACTGCAGTATGTCAAGCAGTTTGACCTTTAATGTCATGTCGTTTAAAAGTGATGAAGCAAAGGAGGAGATCTGCTCAGAGTAATGTGATTTCATGTTCTGTCAGGTCAAAACAAGTTTTCTAATCGATGCAAATTCCCTGCGTTTGCTTCTCGTCAGATGGAGAACCTGAAGGAGAACGTCTTCTACGAGTTCCAGGTGCGTGCTATGAACATGGCTGGTGTGAGCACGCCGTCTGTACCCAGCGCTGCTCTGGAGTGCAAGGAGTGGACCCTCACTGTGCCAGGTATGAGAGGGAACTTCTACATCAGAGCATCTATGAAAAATATATTAAAAAATGTTTGTGGCATTGGTGGCCGTCACGTCACAGATTGTATGACTGGGTTTTGACATTTATGCCAAAATCTAGTCCTGACTTGACAATCACAAACCACTAAATACATGTTTAAAATTTTTTAAATGGGAAGTCTTTACTTTTATGCAGCCACTACATAGAAATGAAAAATAGGCAGGTATATTCAACAGGGCTGCAACTCATAATACTTTCCATTATTGATTAATCTATAGACATTTTTTCAAGTAACTGATTCATCAATTAGTCTGTAAAATATAAAAAAAATATGACAAATGCCCATCACAAATTATCAGAGCCCAAATGGGGTCTTAAAATAGCTCATTTGGTTTTGATCATCAGCCAAAGTATGTAAAATAAATCTTAGTATCATAATGATCTTACTGAAATCATAATCTATGAATTTTCTTTGGTCCAACTAATCGGTTTATGAACTCATAGTTTTAGCAGAAATATTCAAGAACCCAAAAATAATCCCGATATCAGGCAATGCTGCGATTAAGTAAATTGTCTCATTCCTCTGTACACCAAGGGGTTCCTCTCGGTCTTCATGTGTTGGAGGTCCGTGACACCTCCGCCGTCGTCCTGTGGGAGCCGCCAGCGTTTGATGGCCGCACTCCGGTCAACGGATACTATCTGGACCTGAAGGAGGTCTCGGCCGGAGACGAGGGCTGGAAGGCCGTCCACGAGAAGGCCAACAAGCTGAAGTACATGAAGGTGAGAAGAATGAATAGATTGTTACCATGGGCCTTTTTTATTTCCTCATTCTTCAGCAGCTGAGAAAATCTTTTGAAAAGTTGACACTATTTTCCAAACTTTGCCGTAAATTGACCTTGTGAACAGTTAAATGTTTTCCTCTGTTCAAGGTGAATAGCTTCTCCTTTGTAGCACGCCAAACAGAGAAAGCTCTTTCCCTTTGCAGAATGCAAACTAGATGTTAATGCATGTGAACTAAGGAAGAACATGTGTTGACTTTTTCTGCCTGTGTCTCCTGCACTGACTCAGGTGACGGGTCTCAAGGCTGGTGCATCCTACGTCTTCCGCGTGCGTGCTCAAAATCTTGCTGGAGTTGGAAACCCCTCAGCAATCTTAGGTCCAGTCCTGGCCCAGACTCGCCCTGGTGAGTGGGATTGTTATGTAACACATGCATTCACTCACATCGGGATCCTACGCAGGTCTGGAAAGTTTGGAAAAGTATGGAAAAATGCTAATGCTCAGTACTGATGCATGACTTCATTTGCATGTAAACCCACTGGCATGTCATATATTTTGATATTTGCTGTTGTGTAATCCTAAAGAGGAAATCTTAATCACGCAGGGCAGAACACTGGTGATGCACTGCTCTTTGTGGGATGAAACTTTCAAATACGCTCTTTTTAAATTTCAAATGATTTATGCTCATCTTAGCTAGTACTTTAGGTATTTAACCCAATAATTGACATTAATGGGATAACTTAACGTTAAACTCTGTTTTTTTTTATAAACTTTGTGTAATAATAAAGGCAATATGTGAAGTCAAAATTTAGACTTTGGCATGTATGACCACAGGCCTCACAGAAAATTATGTGTTTCTGTCTCTAACAAAGAAATCTGTGGAGTATTTCCTTAATACACTAAATTTAATTGTCATTAATGGATTAATCAGTTCATTATACTGTTGATTATATTGAAACCTGGCCAAAATCTTCCGGAATTTCAGGCACAGTTAAAAGAAAAGAGAGCGTGGCATCCCATACCCTCAGAAAATTCAGGTTTTCATGCAGTGGGAATGTTAAATGCAAAATCTATAGGATCTCTCTGCATGCAAACCCACACAATAAACATGTATCCTCCCTCCTTTAGGAACCCATGAGATTGTTGTGGATGTTGACGATGATGGTGTGATCTCTATGATCTTCGAGTGCTCTGAGATGGCCGCGGGCTCTGAGTTTGTGTGGTCCAAGAACTACCAGACTATCACAGACACTTCTCGCCTGACCATCGTCACCGAAGGGGGCAAGTAAGTACCGCATGTGTGAGCATGGAGCTTTGTGTCCATTTGATCCCCCTGGTTAGGACTAGTGTGTGAATGTGATATTTCTCTCCTCTGCCAACATTTCTGGCAACTTCAGAATCCGTCTTGGTAGTGCACGTCAGCAGGGTGACTCAAAGTCCGTCTTTTAATCATGTCCTGTTCTCCGTGTCTGTCCTCGTCTCCAGGTCCAGAGCTATCTTCAATGATCCCTCCCTGGAGGATCTGGGCACCTTTTCCTGTGTGGTCACCAACACTGACGGCATCTCCTCCAGCTACACGCTCACTGAGGAGGGTGAGTCAGCCCACAGTCATGCAACCCCTCCCTCCTCCAACCCCCCCCTCGCTCTCCTGATTGAAACTTGATTCACTTTTTATATGTTTATGTGACGTCAGTGTTGATGGGGTGAAACGTTAAGTATTCCTGTCTAGTTTCAACAGCTGCATCAAACTTCTGTGTGATGTGTATATTTATTGTATTGTATTGTATACCATTGGCATTCTTCAAAATGCATGTCTATTAAACAGACATGCATTTAAAATCGATTATAGTGCTCTTATTGTGAGATTTTTTTTGTTGTGATTTTTGTTTACCAGGTCTCAAGCGTCTTCTGGACATTAGCCACGACCACAAATTCCCTGGTGGGTATCTTACTCCATTATAGTTTGTTAATGTCACATTTCTTTGTAACTTGTAACAAAATATAGCTTTCATATATTAAATGAAGTGATACAGTTTTTTATGGTTTGGGGAAATAGAGTCTATAAATCAGAAGCACCTTATACAGCAGGTTTTCTAAATATACATCAGTTTGTCTTGAACACTGTAGCTGCCAAGTCATAATCACGGCATGCACCATATTAATAGTCACTATATGTCTTTGTATATAGCTAGAACTACAAAGGCTTTCTTATAAATCTCCCTCCAGTTATTCCCTTCAAGACTGACATGGCCATTGACTTGCTTGAGAAGGGTCGCGTTCGAATCTGGACCCAGGTGGAGAAGTTCACCTCCGCCTGCCAAGTGGAGTATGCGTTCAATGACGTCATCATTTCTCAGGGACAGGTAAAGGAACCGTACTCGACCATTACAATCAAACATCTGTCAAAGTATAGTTTCCATGCCAAGGCAACGAGTAGTGCTCTTAAAAATACATATATTTTTTTTTTAGAATCTAATTTGTCTCATGTGGTCTTGTTGTGTGTGTGTCTAGTCTGGATAATCTTCCAAAGCTGATCCTATGTCCTCAACTGACCCTGGTGGGTTTGGGTTTCTGTGTGCTTTACTGCTTCCAGAAATATACAATGAACTTTGACAAGAGCACCGGCATCATCGAGATGTTCATGGACTCTCTGGAGGTCACCGACGAGGGAACTTTCACCTTTAACCTGGTGGACGGCAAAGCCAAGGGCACAATCAGTCTGGTGCTCATCGGAGAAGGTAAGCCATGCGGTTTCTACCTCCATATTTACACTGCGCTTTCATTCAAAACAACATGCATTAGGTATGGAGGTGGAATAGAAACCTGTTCAGAATGCTTTACATTGAACCAAATGTCCATTTCTATCTCACATGTGCTGTGCTGTGTTGCAGTCGCTGCAGTTACAGTGTGAATCCATGGAGGGGCAGCAAACGACAATGTTTCCTCACTGTTTAATGACCTCTTCTCTATGATTGATGGAGTTGGCATGCTGATGCACTGCATGTCTTTGTTTCTTGTTATGAAAAAATATGTTTTTTGCAATAAGTGTTTACCATTTATATGCTGTAATTTTTTTTATCCAGAGTTCAGGGCACTACAAAAGAAATCTGAATTCGAGAGGGCCGAATGGATCAGGAAGCAAGGTAAGAGGTTACAGAAGAGAGCTAAACAAATGTGGATGGTAGTTCTGCAATAAATGAGCACAAGTCAGTTTCAATAATTGCTTTTCACTGGCTGTCCACAGGTCCCCACTTCGTTGAGTACCTGGATTTCACTGTTACTCCAGAATGTGATGTGCTGTTGAAATGCACGGTGAGCAAATTGCAAGTTTTCTACTCATAACTAGGGCTGGACGATACAGGCAATTATCAATATCTTGTCTCACATCACGATTTCAGTATCACCCAGCCCTGCTGATTGCTCAGGGTTGATATTATTGGAAGCAATGCAATCGAAATACAACTTTTTCCTGTCTCTCTTATCTTTCCACTCCACAGATAGGAAACATCAAACCACAGACTGAGATCTGCTGGTACAAGGACAGCATTGAGATTACCGAGGGTGATGAGGATGCCAAGAAGCTTGAGAAAAAGGACTGTGTGCTGACCTTTAACATCGGAAAGGTCAGGCCATTGTAGGGAATGGTGCAGCTTGTGGGGAGCTGTCAGCTTATGAATAAAACGCTAAAGGCAGTGCTTGCAACACAGCTACGCTTCCATTGTACTTGTAGACTAGATGCTTGCACTGCCTGCTCTCCCTCTCTGACACACGGAGTCATAAATGATGAAACATTGTTAAAAATATACATGTTTCAGTGTATTGCTCCAGCGCTATTGGCATACATTGGGCGCAGTTATTTAAAGTGATGCTGAGTCATTTTTGTTAAAGCTCATATTCTGATGCACTCTTGCTTTATTTGGTTATATATGAATATTTGACTTGTAGATCATGCTCTTCAACATTTATGCCCATATAGAGTATATATATGGTTTTTCCGTGTGTTTTATTTTTTGTACCTAACAGTTACCACACTGTTTGTACTCAGTCTGAATGCACTGGCTACCTTATTCACTATAAGCAAGCTTTTAAAGGTGCAGTATGCAAAATTGCTGAAGCTCGATTGAAGTGAGGATCGTTGAGACTTGAAAAAACATGTAATTTGATTATTGAAATTCAGTGATAGACTACATGCTTATTCCATGTTTTTTGCCAGTTGAGTCTATAAGGTCCCCACTTGAGTTTTGCATAGCGCACCTTTAATTCATGGAAACCTGTCCTGTGCTTTTGAAGATATAAAACCAGTCACTGCTGGTTCCAGTAAAGTCTGATTGATGTTTCAAGGTACCTGTACATTGAAACTGTATAAACATGAGTGACTGAGAGAGGGTTGGAGTCATTGCATGAGCTCAGGGGAGGCGGCCTACTCATCGCCCCTCCTGTCGGTGGCACTGGCATTAACTGGCTTATTTGTCTAATTTACAGTGTGTTGTTAAGGCAGAGAAAGAGAGAGAAAAAGAAAAAGAGGGAAAAAAGAAACCTGCAGAGGACGATCCCGCACCACCAAGGCCCAAAGTCTGGACATATTCGTTGCTGCCATAAGTTGTCGCCGATAATCTCTCCATGTGTCCTCCTTTGTCTTACCTTTGTCATGTTGTTCTCTTAAAGCCTGCAGCATCCTGGGCAGGAGAAAAGCTTGCCTTTTCGGTTCACTTGGTCTCTGTCTGGCTGTCCTACTATGTGTCTATCTATCTATCTCTCTATATCTCTATCTGTCCCAAGAATTATCTGGATTCCCTTCTCTGCTCAAGGTGGAAGGGAATCCAATGGTGTTTCAACGGTGCTAACTATTCTTTTTACTTCAAACCTTAGATCTGCAAGAAGGATGCAGGTATCTACGAGGTCGAGCTGAGGGATGAGAGAGGCAAAGACAAGAGCATGTTTAATCTGACTGATGCAGGTAAATTCTCGCTCAACAATTTCATAATTTCCCTGTGTGGAAGTGTAAATGTGTGCTATTAACCTTGGAAAAATGTGATGATTTTAGTGGATATTGCATTTTTTTCCCAGGCTACCAGGCTGTCATGAATGAGCTGTTCAGAGTTATTGGTGAGTCATTCTTTCAAATTAACACTTACCAACTGTTAATGTACTGCCTATATGTTTGTTTGATTAAATATGCATTGACTGCAAAGTAAAGAAAACCATAAATAAAACAGAATATGCACATTTCATTTCCCATTGGGTGAAATATAAGCAGCTAAGTTATGAAACATTCTATCCAGTTTTTATATCATACACAATCCACATGCCTTCTATTGGGCATAGACAAATGTTGCTGTCTGACACTGTTGTTTCTCTTCCAGCCAACTCCTCCAGTGAAATCAAAGTGCTCAGCACTGAGCACGGCATCGTGCTCTACTCCTTCGTCACCTATTACACCGAAGAGCAGCGCTTCGGTTGGCTGCACAAGTATGTAAATCAGCCTTATTCCTTTACTATGTTTTACCTCCTGTTCTTTTCTTCACAGATCCACTTCCCCTCATTAACAAAACAGTATACACCCTTATTAACTCCATAGTCTAATGTATTCTCTCCCAAATTTGGATCCTGGGATTGCCAGAGGTGTTAGAGGTTGATTATGCTGTAGCGTTATGACAAATAGTTTCATTTCATGGTCACACTTTATTTAGACTGTCCAATGTTAATATTGCATTTAGTGTCAACTTTGTATGAAGTTGAGTTTCACATTTGAGTCAGTGTAGATATTTAACTTCATATCAACTGGTCCAATGTAAAGGTAAAAACCCAATAGACTGTCATTAAACTTTTATCTTCGTATCAACTGCGTATCAGTTAGGATTAGGTGAATACTAAGTTACTATAATGTTGATGCTAAATTGATACAAAGTTGAATATTGATAGTGGACAGTCCACATAAAGTATAATCAGTTTTACCAGTATTGCAAAATATTGTACAATGGGAAAATGTGTGCATTAGGCTGGTTTGATTGTAGTTGTCACTTTCCCAACTACAACATTTGTAGACAAAGGGTATAGTCATCTACTAAATCAGATCCAAACAGAAAAAAAGACAAATATTATATTGGAATACACTGAATATTTCTTTGATCCGTCTGTCTAATGCCTTTGGTTGTGTACAGAGATCAGAGCCCCCGTTTGTTGGAATACAGGGCCGTGGTTATGCAGCATTTGTGAGTTATAGGACACACAGCTGCAATCAGTTGTTAAAGGGATATTCTGACTTCCAGTCTTTTGTTTGTGTTTTGATCCTGCTTTTTTTGTGTACATGATCTCATCCTTGTATACAGTCTGTATATAAACAGCCTTGCATTACTCCCGTTTCTCTGGCAGAGATGCAAAGATTGCCGCCTCAGAGCGCGTTAAGGCCGGAGTCACAGGAGAGCAGCTTTGGCTTAAGATCAATGAGCCCACCGAGAAGGACAAGGGCAAATACACCATGGACATCTTTGATGGCAAGGACGGCGTTAAGAGGGTGTTTGATCTCACTGGCAAGGGTGAGTTAGAGATTTAAATGTCACATAACAAAGTTTCTCATCCGGTCTTTGTATGGTAATGTGTAACTCGCAAACACCCGGTCAACTGATCCCACAGTTTCATCTGACAATGTGTTAATTAACTTAACTTACTTAACGTACTCTGACGCCTATTGAACTTAGTAATAACAACTGATTTATTTTGGTATAGCTTGGGAAGAGGCGTTTGAAGAATTCCAGAGGCTGAAGTAAGTGAACAAACTCATTTGACCTTGTTGTATAATCCTGTTTTTTCAGTCTATATGACTGAACAGGATATTTCTACAAATAAATAGTGACCAGCCATTACCAACTTAAAATAGACTCCATGTACTCTCTGAAGCTTCCCACTCAAAATGCATTTCCTGCCATTGTAAAGCACAGTAATATATATATATATACCCTGAAATCCATCTGCCTGTGATGCCATTTTGAGATCCTTCTGACAATGTCCGTCTCCTTCCTTCCTCAGGGCGGCAGCCATCGCAGAGAGAAGTAAGTGGCGGTTTATGTTTTGCTTCGTCCCAAGGGACACCACGGTCTGAAATGATGTAACAGGTTTCCAAACATAGAGGCTGCTCGCGTTTTAGTGCAGTTTTTAACCCAAGTTCAGGGGAGTTGAAGACGTAGGACTCTGATAGTAATCATTAAATTAAGACTTCTTTTGTGTGTATCTATCAGAAATGGTTGTTCTGGAAAATGAGATGCCCAAAACTTAAAAAATATGAAAAAAATAAATCCCAGCCAAATATTATTTAAAATATTATTTATGTATATATTACAGGAATTCATATTGTAAAATTAGAGTGCAAGTACATTTACTGTAAAATAATCTGTGTTACTCATTAAGTCCTTTGAGTGCACCTGAGTCAGATGATTCCAGTAAGCCTAAAGGGATGTTCAGTAAGATTGGTATTACTCATACAAATAATCCACAAGTCAGATTATGTGACTGACTGATGGATTGGGATTTGCCACTTGGCTCACTCTTCCATTTCTCTTCTAGACCGCGCTCGTGTCGTTGGAGGCTTGCCAGATGTGGTTGCAATCCAGGAGGGCAAGGTAAATAGATTAGATATTTGCTCTATCGATTCTTTGTGCTCATCTGCTCATCTCTCTCTCTCTCTCTCTCTCTCTGTGTCCTCTCTTTTTTTCCTTTTTCTCTCATCCCTCGAGAAATATAAGCGTCCATGTTCCCAAATCTATACAAATATCATTTATTACAGCAAGCTTTGAGTCAGGCACCCTCCTCAGGCATAAAGTGGCATCAAGCAGAAATACATTACATAAAGTGACCTGACAGCCCCAACGCAAAACACCTGCGTCAATCATGTGACTAAACTACAAGGGAATTGTAGTCCATACAGTCACTGTAGGACTATAAAATAGAAGGCCCAATGTGTATATTACAATGACAATCAAAAAACAGCAGACAATACAATATATACAAGATTTAAAAAATGTATCCATACTATGTTGGAAATAGCAGGCACAAGCCATCATATAACCATAGTACATAAACTCTAGCATGATCAATCAATCAATCAATCAATCAGTCAATCAATCAGTCATCACCATATGGCACGCACTCTATCTTTTGGTGTGTTATATGACGTATTAGATCACAATGTTTGAAAAGGAGTCACATGCAAATCATCTTCATGCCTCTTGAATATTTTTTAAATTATTCACATTTCAAAAACAAAACAATACAAACAAACAAACAAAAAAAGATCAGGGTTGTTCCTGATTTTGGAGGGATATTCCCAAAAAGCCTGGGTTCAGGGAAGCAGTGTGAATTGAGATTAGAACAGAAGCAACAGAATGTTTGTTGTCTAATCAAAACTGTGTTGTGAAGACATGAACCCTGGGCTTTGATTTTCAAGTGTGAGACGTTAACTCAGGGCTTACATAAGGCCTGGGTTAATAAGTACGAGTGTGAATCAAGACTAAGAAATGCAGTTGCGGGAAGGCTGATAGAGTTTATCACATGGACACTTTAACAGGTGGATAACATTTTTGTGTTGTATGTGATTACACTTTTCACAGGTTATCTTTGGCCTTTCCTCCAAATGACTTAAGTCATGAGTTTTCCCTTTGAATATCTCATCGCTCTGAGTATTAATGAAAACTGATTTGTGTTCCAATTTTTTATGACACATAATAAAGACTAATGATCAAACCCCACCACCCACCTTTTCTGCTTTAGTCCCTGAACCTGACTGGCAACGTCTGGGGCGATCCCGTACCTGAGGTTTCCTGGATGAAGAACGAAAGACAACTGTTGGCTGATGAGCACATATCGCTCAAGTTTGAGCACAACAAGTTTGCCTCCATCACCATCGCCGCCGTCACCACGGCTGACTCAGGCAAATACGCCCTGCTGGTCAAGAACAAGTACGGGACAGAGGCCGGCGAGTTCACCGTCAGCGTCTACATCCCAGAAGAGGAGGAGGGCAAGGAGGAGGGCAAGGAGTAAAGGACGATACGGTGTAATGACAGAGAGCTGGCTGGGCTTTCTCCAAAGCATTTTACTCCCGTGCATACCTGTGTACCAAAGCAGTCTAAATAAATGATTGATCTGGGGAGAAAATGACAACGCTTCCTTCTGCCTCTTAACATGTGCTGGGCTAAAGAGCTTTGGGCATTGCTGGTCATGGATGCGAACAAGGAATGTGGTACAGAGAGGATATTTTATGTGCTTGTAGTTGCTTGAAATGTCTTCTGTCACTTTTGGCCGGTGGCAGCAGTTGATGTATAACCATGGGACGTGGTTGACAGTTTAGGACTTTAATCTTTGTTTTAACAAAAACAAACACGAGGCTGTTGTTGTCCTGGCCGTTGTCTTGTTAAAATATTACAGTATTACATTTGGGTAACCTTTGACCTCTCACTAAGTTGACCCTGTTTATGTACTGTAAAAAAGAAAAAAAAGAAAGAAAGAAAATGTTGATGTCATGAACTTTTTATTCGTTGTTTGCTTTGTGAGGCTTTGATGTTTTTGCCAGTAGAAGCAAATGGCAAACCCCACTGAATAGAGCTCTTGGTCTCTATCACAAAAAAATCTGGTATTGTACTGTGTATTCATGTAATGTACTGTCTTGCAAGCTAGCAGTGTCTGTCAATCATTACAAGTGAAGAAGAAGTGAGGCAAATGTATGGACATGGAATGTGAGTGTCTTAACAAAAGTGTGACAGCCAAAACTGGTTTACTCTTGGTGTCTCACACAGCCTCAAGGCTGTATGCAATGACGTCTATGCAAACATTGCGTATTATTGGAGGCCCTCAGGTTTGCGTATAAGCATGACACTGACAGAAAAATGTGTATGAAATCGCAGAAGTTTGTGTCTCATGAAGGGTTAAGGGAAAGCATCTAAGTATACCAGTACCATACTCCAGCATTTGGTTTGAGGCTGTAAAATAAGTGTGTACAACTTGTGACACTCATATTAATAAAGGTACACATGCTGTATAGAAGTCCTCTATCTGTTTTAACATTTTTTCCACAGCCAGTTCAGCTGAGAGAAGGGCCTGCATTAATTAATTAATGCAGGCTAATTAATCAAATAATTAAGAGGTCATGATTAATGGTAGCCTATCAGAATAAACAGCTCTTTAAATTGTAGCATCAGGTACTGCTGCCTGCATTTGTAAGTGATGCCAGTAATTACTAAAGCTCCCAAAGTGGGTGATACGGACCACAAAGGGTCCTTGAAGAGGACCAAGGCCCGTTTACCCCTGGGAGTAATTAATTAAATATTTCACCCTTAACTTAGCCCCTCTAACTTAGCACCACGAGGAGAGGATGCACATGGGTGGCTGTTCTGATCAAAGGTTTCTGTTTTACTCACTGTGGTTACCCCCCAAACTCAAAATATAATAATGTACCAAGATATATTTAAAAACAAATATACTGTTAAATGTTCTCAGATAGGGTCAAGAGTGATTTCTGTATTTAAGAGACTATAATACAAAAAAAGTTGAGGACCCCGGACATGTTGGCACGGCAGCAGCTGTGAGTGCGCACTGCCGCTGCGCGGCTCTCTGTCCCATCAACGACAGCCTGCTATTTCCAGCAACACCAGTCAGGCTCAGCCGCGGTGGTCCAGGCTCGGACACGTCAGGCGGCTATTAAGGAGTTTCACAGCAAAAAATGGGGACATATTGAAGACACACGTCGTCTTTCTTCGGCTCCATCCTGTTGAAGTCACCGAAAGGTAAATGGTTAATGTTAGGATTTATTCACTGCGTTTTACAGCCTTCTGCCGTTGCCATTGATAGTGTGTTTTCTGGTACTCCCGTTAGCCGACGTTAGCTAGCCAGTCAGCTGGCTAGCATTTCTTAAGATGAATGAATTCAACTCCGAGGCAGACCGGATCAGTATCTGTATTTATCCCTCAAAACACGGCACTGTAACAGTTAACCGGGTGACTGACACCTGACTCTTAGCCGGTTATCAAGTTAGCGTTTACCGTTAATGTTTACGTAAACCTGACGTTAGCCGAGGGTTAACCAACAGTTAACTGGTGAAGCAAACGGCTACTAGCCGAGCTTCGACTCCATTCATTTTGCCACAGTTGCCCATCTATGAGGCTTGTCTGCTGTAGTGATTATGGCCTCGATGTTTCCTGGTGACAAGGATTTTACAACTGCATTTTCCATAGTTATCGTTTTTATTTACATATCGTTTATTTCCTCAACCTAATCGATTCCTCCAGACTACTTGTGTCGAGATAGCATGTATAGGAATATATGATTTGCTTTTTTTTCATGTGAAATAAAAAAATTAGATTGAAAGGCGAATTTTAATGTGTTTTTCCATGAATGGATATGCGTGTAGCAGGCTAGCATCCGTTAACTTACATTCATTTCCAGATTACTGGCAAGCAGCCTTGCCAACTCACCAACCACCTGCCTGTGGGCTGTGGTATATCGGTGATGTTACCAAACAAATGCTAGAAGAATGAGCTTAACCAGTTTTCAAGTTAAGATGTAGCAGCTTTATTTAGG
This sequence comes from Holocentrus rufus, assembly GCA_900302615.1. Taxonomy (NCBI): domain Eukaryota; kingdom Metazoa; phylum Chordata; class Actinopteri; order Holocentriformes; family Holocentridae; genus Holocentrus; species Holocentrus rufus. Next base: position 42,247 of record OMLF01040523.1, on the reverse strand, counting down.
CAAGTAAACAGAACATTTTACACTTAAATACTCTCTGCGTTGGAAGCTAATTGACTTGGTTTTGAGCTCAGAACTTTTTTGTTTACACCGTGAGTTTGACCCACATTTAATCCAAGAAGACTGTGGGTCTCTATCATGAAACCTTAGTTTAGAGGTCCCTTCTGTATACTGAAGGTGACTGAACCTGAGGGAGGTTTTCTCATTAACCACAGGGTTTGTTGAATCATGGATTTGTTGTATGCTTTCTTGGAAAAACTAAATAGTAAACACGACTTTTGCCCTCTTTAATCTTACAGGGCGTAGGCCGACTCTTACATACCTAAATTAGTGTTAGGTAGACCATTACCACTGTCCCAAATCCAGAACAGCCCGTTAAATCGGCACTAGGCTGGAAAATTCAGGCTCATAATTTGAGACAATGTAATTACTCCATATGCTCCATTAAATTTCCTTGACTCTTGAAGCTTATTGATGCAATTTCCTTTTGCCTTTGAAAAAGCAGAAGTTTGTGCTTCTCTTATACTATGCGAGCTGGGGTTTGTAGAAGTGAAAGTCAAAACATTACATGTTTCACATGTCAACATGTGCAGTGGTTATCCACTGGTTATAACATATATCAAGTAGGCTTTTGTTGATCCAGTCTGGTGTAACCTAATACTTGAGGACTGTAATGTGAACCCTGTGTGGTCTGGTTGGCTAACTCTGTCACGAGGGCTAACTGTGTTGTCATTAAGTCAGAGCAAACAATACTCTCTGGATCACTCTGTGTTGACCCTAATCACGGAATGAGGGTTACTGAGACCATAATATTCACATTGCCTTGTGAATTCTGAATGATATAAACTTTCTTTTTGTATTGGTAGGTCTTTCAGTGTTGATTTTTGCCCAGTGTTATCAGACAGGGCTAACATGACTATTGGCAATATGATTTTTTCTTTTTTTTCCTAGCTCATAATTTTAGACTTTTTTTGACTCAGCTCCAATTCACTTGCAATGGGGAAGCATTATTCTAATTTTTGTGCTCCTGATGACGTTCATGCCACCTGCCAAATCATTGAGCACGCAGCAGATCCTGGCACACTGCTCTGAAAAGGATGAGCCCATCAGCCTTCAACTCAGTATGCGTTTCCTTTGATAGTGTTTACAAAAACTGCGCAACAGATGGGACAGTAGGGATGAGGCTTTTTGGGAGAGCCACGTGCGCTGTGTTTATCTTAGACATTCACTTACAATCCAAGCCAGGCAGGAGATGCAGGGAGCCAGAGAGAATCTCGTGATCACAAAAACAGAAACAAGTTGGGATTCATCACTGTTTTGACTACAGGCTGATTACAGCTTTCCCACACCATCTAGGCTACATGAAGTCTAGATATGGCATTGCCTATAATTTGCATATCTGTGCACTTGAGCAAGTTGTAGTGGTGTTGGATGCTGACTAATCCCCACACAGATAACAACTTTGGCATGTACAGTACGTTCACCTGTTCACATGTCCAGGATGTGTCGTTAAGTATATAGATAGTGAGAATAGAGCTTACTCACAGTTCTTGTTTACTTACAAAAAGGGTGATGGACAACAATTCATCAGCATGTTGAAGTCCAACACACAGAGTATCTGATTGGTTAGCTGCACCAGCAAATGAGCATAAGACTCCCGTTGATTAATCATCCACAGAAAAGAGAGCACCATGACCAGAGTACTGCACGTGTGACTGAGCAAGAACATCACGCTGCTGCTCGGCCCTGTCCCTCAGCTTATTGAGCTTCCACCCTTATCAGCAGCAGATTCCTGTGGCCCCTCGCAGGAATTAGCTGTCCCTTATCAGTCATACACCCGCCACCTTTGAGGACCTACCCCATTGGCTGAAGCCGTGGCGTCCTGTCAGCTGACTGGATGAGTGTTTTGTCACATCACCCCCTGTAGAGAATGGTCCAGAGGAGAAATGACAAACATTTATGACCATGTTGCACAATCGCCGCCGGCATCAGGTAATAGTGTGTTGGTGTTTACCCCAGGGAGGGCTATTCCAAGACGATTAGGGGTGGCAGTGTTATAGATTAGATTCAGCATGGCAGGAAGACATTATCATCATTGTCTGAGCGAGGAAGACTTTACTCCCAGTGGAGTATCCTTAGGTGGGTAAGATAAGAGCTGGTGCTCCGCCAACAGAGATGAAGAGACTGCGGTCCTGGGGGGACATGGATCCCCTGGGAAGCAATACAGAGGACAACACAGACAACAGTGAGCAGGATGATGTCCCGTCTCTGAAATCCTCCTGGTCCTTGGTGAGTCAGCTCTGACAGGTGTCTTAGTTGGTCGGGTGCTGGAGGGCCTGCTTCAGAGTTAGTCATCTTTGGTTTGGTTTGGCAGGTTGTTTGGCGTATTCTGGGAGCCAAGCTTTTTGGCTTGATACCTGGTCACACTGAATCATAGATGGATAACTTGAGTATTAGGGCTGTTTTCAGGGATTCAGGTTTTACGTCACCACGATGGATTTCCATCATTTGGACTTGAAAGAGGTGGTAGATTAAATTAGATCAGTGTTGCCAGAAAAAGGGGGTGGTGATATTTGAGATGGTGAAAAACATACTAAATGTAGGAGCTTGCATTGCCTGATATACTTATTATTTCCTATTCAAAATGTAATTCAGTTTGCATTTTACTCAGGTGGGCTTAGTGCCTACCTGCCCAACAAACCTAATGACAGCCTACACATGTAACTTTCTAAGGAATATACTTAGATTAATTTATACTCAGTAGTTTTCTTTGAGCCTATATATCATGGTCTGTTATGTCAGCTAACACAAAATAACTTTGTCATTGTCTGCATCTTCCTTCTCATTCTGACTGAGTTGAATGGTCTGATTTTCCGCTCTGCATGTAGGGTAGCTGCCCGTATTAGCACAGCCTTCAAAGATCAAAACACTACTGGAATGAGAAATAGATGATGAGTACCAGCAGATAATGCAGTGTTTTCCACAAGTACCTGCCATCTAGATGAACACCTTTTGAAATTGCTCCTTTTAAAAGATATTTGTTTTTAATGTGGGATATTTCCTTCAGTCTGACCAGTCTGATTGTAGTCACACAACAGACATCTCTATCTAATACTCAGCTAGTGCAGAGATAAGAGCTTTGTACCTGGGCCTTCTCCAGTCCAATGGTCTTCTAGTGTTAAAACAAAATTGTGATTTAATAAGTAAAGTTACTTTGAGTCAGAGGCATGTAAAGTTGGCCAACACTCCAGTGTTAAACACTGAAATACTGCTTACTGATGTTGCTTTTACCTGCTAGTGTGATTTACCATGTCTCGTGTTGCTGATAGTTGATAAGGGCAATTAATTAATCAGTAACCCCTTACAGTGGTACATTGAAATGAAGATACTATTAAGGTGTGTTGTCTGAAGCTTTTGTTTTGTTGTTCCATACCATGTTAAAGTTCAGTGGTAAATGATTTGAAACTCTGGTCTTCTGAGATAGAAAGTTTCCTCTACCTTTTATATGTTTACTGACTATTTGTCTGCCTAAAACCTACTGTGCTACTTTATTTACCAAATTTATTTTCTCAAACCATAGCTCATACTATAGTAAAACTGTAGGAAAAAGCATTTAGTGTTTGAGGTAAGCACAGTGTACTACTCAATAATTAAGATGTGTATTTTTAATGGAATCAAGGTGTCAAGGTGTCAGAATTCTCCTTGTTCATAAAAAGTCCATTGTACAAAAGTGGAGACAAAAGTTTCAGCCTCAATATGTTGTTGTTGTTTTTTTACCTCCACATGTTTGCCACAGGGATAGTCCACAATGTTCACTTTGCCTGGTAATCCACATTTTGCATATTCGCTAACCTGAGTTAAAAAAAAAAGCTGTAGGTTAACCAGGTTAGCCTGCTTGAGTACAAGAAGTCCTCACCTTTCACCAACTTTTTTGTTTTGTTGAGCTTAGTCATTCAGACAGGTTAAATGTCATTGAGACAGATTAAAAATTGAAATGGGTTTGATTCATATGGTGTATTTACTACATGAAATCATCCACAGTGGTTATGCAAGCATGACTTTACAACCCTCTAGATTGTTAAAGCTCTTTGTAACTGCTGATTACAAACAAACCAAAAAAAATGCTGTCTTGATATTCAAAGGGTTTTGAGTCTAATTTTATATTACTCTTTCCTTCCTGATGTAAGCTTTTGGTTTGACTATTGAGTTTTCAGGTTCACTTGGCATCAACTGTTGGAAATTTTCTTGGGGCCAGCTGAAGCAGTGCTAGGGCCAGATATACCAAATAGCCCAGCTTTTCAATGAGATTTCCCCAGGCATGGAACCTGGACCCCATTTCTGCCACGCAGGCAACAGGAAAACAAGCTGCAGTCTGATGGACTTCCCCAGTATTTTGGCAACTCTGTTTTCTCATATTTCATTTTGACTCTACCGATGATTTGCCTGTTGATTGCAGTTTAATCACACTTTCCTAGCTGGGTGGTGGCCAGTGTAGCAAACTGATGATGTTAACATTGCACAAATGATGTTTAAATTATTCCAGCACAGTCTAAGTTTACTGAATGTCAACATGGGCTGTTTACTTAGGCGTAGCTTTTGTTTTCCAACGCATGTGGAAATGTAGGGCAAAGTTCTTATAAAGAGTTGGGAGATTCCTGTCTTGTCTTGTTCTCGAATATTTACTGTGTACATTTGAAATGTTGTGATTATATATCTACATTTATATATACATATATATATATTATGGACACTGTATATCCTGTACTCTCAGAAAGGAATTTTAATGCTGGTTGCTCTGCAGAAGGCATGTCTTAAACCTAGTATTCTTACAGTAAAGTGGTGCTAAATTAAAAATCATGGTGACTGTTGATGAGTGTTCCTACTGATAGCCAGTGAATTATTCACTGCTATTTTTGTGAGTTTATTGGACACAGATGTTTGAATTATTCTAGCATGGTGTAAGTTTACAGTATGTCAACATGTGCCCTTTGCTGAGGTGTAGTTTTTGTTTTCCACCCTCCTGTCAGGCAAAGTTCTTAGAAAGAGTTGAGAGTTTCCTGTTGTTTGCAGAGGGCCCCACATCAAATTATCTATAGCCTGTGACGACCCTTGGAACAGTGAACTTGTGATGGCTCTGTTTGGTTCCCCCATCCTGTTTGCCTCTTTTCCTGTCTGCATGTGTGTGTGTTTCAGTCGGGTGTGGGGGTGAGAACCATTCAGAGAAATCTGTATATTTGAAATGAATGTTTTCGACTGCTTGCTTGTCATCAGTTTACTATTTGGAAAAGCCCTATTGTGTCAGAGCTTACCCTGTTGTGTGATGCCACTCTCTGACAATGTTGCCCCTATTTCCACCCCTCCCACTCCCCCCTACTCCTCTCCCAGCCAGACTCTGAACAAAAGGTCAGTATGAGATAGGAGCCTTTCAGGTTACATAAACCCCAGTGAAGTCAGCGGGGGGAATGTGTTTACAAGCCCCACTAAACTAGACCCTGACCCGAGCCAACCAAATCCATGTTCGCTAAGTTAATGTCCCAACAGATCATTAAAGAGCCTAGTTCAGTAAATTCAGTGGCCACAAGTATGCTGGAAATGTAGAGCAACAGTGAAAGTATGTCATAATTACGACCAGCTTTACGAGGCCAGTTATCTCTGATTTAATAGCTTCAACAGATTGCTCGTAAAGGCATTTGCAGACTCTCAAACTGCATGGCACCAGTCACAAAAAGTGCTTCAAGAAACCATACAGAGGTAATCCTGGTTTGTCTAATTGTAGCCATGGAGCTCTGTCCCTCTTAGTCTTCTTTTCATAATATACTTAGCGGAGGGTCAGAATGTAAACAGGAAGTCAGCTGCTTCCATGGCAAAGCGGTGGGAACTGTGTGTGTGTGTGTGTGTGGGTGTACCTTCTCATTGTCTCAGAGCAGCCGTCAAGCCCCCTCTCTGATCCAGCTCCGAAGGGACAGCGGCCAGTGACAGGGTGACAGTGGCACTCTGCCAGTCTGCATGCCGGTCAGGAGATAACAGACAGCACAGGGGAAGGCAGCCAGTAAGGCAGCAGGGAGACGAAAGCAGAAGAGAAAGCAGGCGGCCGCACTGTACCGAGGACGATACTTAGATGAGAGAGACAACAGCGGATCGTCTGAAACAGTGCTAGATATTTGTTGGGATAAGGGAACTGAAGGGAAAAGCAAAGGAAAACTTTGACTTGTATGGGCAGGACCCGTCTCTTCTTCCAGACTCTCGCTGTACCAAACACCCTCAGCCCTCATCCTGTGCTTCTCATAACTCACCTGGCGCCTTCTTCCCCTCGTCTTCCCTCCAGGCGGACACTATGAACTACGTGGGCCAGCTGGCAGGTCAGGTGCTGGTGACTGTCAAAGAACTGTACAAGGGTATCAACCAGGCCACGCTTTCGGGCTGCATCGACGTGGTGGTGGTCCGCCAGAGAGATGGCACATACCAGTGCTCGCCGTTCCACGTGCGCTTCGGCAAACTGGGCGTGCTGCGCTCCAAAGAGAAAGTGGTGAGTTGTATTTTGATTTTATTTGCTTTGTATTTCCTGAAATGTAGGCAGAGGCAGTCAGGTAGTCAACAGCTGAGCTCCATCTCAAAAAAGTTTTTTGAGGAAATGTGCCCCGTTTGTGCCTTAATGAATATTATGACTCATCTGTTTGCAGGCCACCTTAAATACCAATTGAAGTTTGAAAATGTGGCTGCTGGATAAAAATGTGTCAGAAGTTACAGAAGTGGAAAACCAAACTTAATTATGTTTGCAAAGGTTTTGTTTTCCCCAAAAGAAGCTAGACTCACATCCAGTTTTGGCTCTGTTGAAATTCAAAAGTAAAAAATATCCTGTCTTAAACATTCAACACAGCCTAACTTGGGCTGTCTTTCTGTGGGTAAAGGTCCATATTAGGAAGAAATGTGTGTCTGTGAAAATGAGCTGCCCCACCTGCCACTCAGATGACCCATTCTGAAGTTTGGAGGTCCAGCCAGAATTCATAAGTACAGCATGACCCAAGCTTTGTTTGCTGAAAACATTTGCTAGACGCAGTGTTTTTGTCCCATACCTATACCAGTTAGCTACTATATATTCTCACTGCAGCGAAGATCCCATTAATCATGGTCAAGAAGTAGTGTGGCTATTTTTAGTCCGCTCTCCAGAGAATAGCATTTTTCTAGTGCCTTTGCCTCAGTCTCTGCGCCGGTAATTGATGTGAGTGCTGAGCACGTTCAGCTTGTTTCTGGTTTTCTCAGCTGTTCAACAGTAGTGAATGGATGTGAAACCACTGAGATCTAAATATGAGGCTGGCCTACAGATTTAGAAAAGCTAAAATCTAGAAAATCTACTGGTAGGGGTTTAGAGGAGAGTCAACATAAAGTGTGTTAACTCTTCTATTTTTGTTAAATGTAGTTTACCTGACTTAATAAGCTAATATAAAACTTAAATATTTATTCTATAAATAATTAT
>OMLF01040523.1:12794-34756 GCA_900302615.1 Holocentrus rufus | reverse complement strand
TCATTTGTCGGAAGCTTTTGGGGGCTTAAAATCAGTTATATTCTGAACTGTTCTGAAATGTTGTTTTATTTTGTATTGCCCACCAGATATCACAGTTTTAGTTTCCCACCTTGCATTTTACCACTTCATCCCCATCAGAGGGTGAACTTGCTATCCATGACTTTGTACCTTAAACTCAGTACAACACCACAACATAGACTCATGTCCTAAGGTCTGCTTTGACTTGAAGAAGCCTCATACCAGAGTGGGTGTCGATGTGCGGGGGATGAACTCTGCCATGCCACCTACCCAGAATATTGATGGGCTAGGAGGAGGGAATGAATGAGTGGTTCCTATGGCAACAGGTTACACTTGTGTGAGTGTGTGAGTGAGGGGGTGTCTGAATGTATGTGTGTGTGGGAGGGAGAGGGAGGAAATGTGAAGAAGAGGGCCTCAACAAGGGCTGTTGTGTAACAATTGTGTATGTGTCTCTGAGATCGCTTACATGATCCTCAGGTGAAAGATGAACACTGAAACTGGTGGGAGCTGCTGATGGTTATCTCTTTTTATTTTTCTATATCTCTGCCTCTGTTGGGAATAATCCTTCCCAGCACCCGCTTCATGACTCCAAGTTTGCCGTGGGGCGGAGTAATTGACACCCCAGTCATTCATGGGGTTAAGTGATCCCCCAAATGGTGATCCCATTCAAGGAAGACTGCCCAACTTACTCTTGTTTTATTGTAGAGCTACATTAGTGGATCCTACTGTTTGAAGTTGTGGTGGATTTTTTCAGGATCTGTACACCAGGAACAGGTTGGGAATTTAACCCCAGCTACCAGCCACCAAATGCTGGTAAAATTTTTCCTGCGGCCAGTGTGTCCGTTCCCATACACCAGCTGCTTTGACAAGTAACTAGACAACTCTCAGAAGTACTGCTCAATTCAAGGAAAAGGAAAAGAAAAATACATTCTGTCTGGTTTAAAAACTTACATGGTTTATGGATGAATGTTTTCTTGACTGGTCAGGAGAACAGACCTAAACATGAGCTGCAAAACTCAGCCTGGCCAGTTATGTCAGAGAGAAATAAGCCTTCACAAAGCTGTGATTTTGAGCATCTTCTGGCAACAACTGTCATTGATAATTCCAGTAATCCAGCAGGGTACTGGCAGAGCCATGATCCAGCAGCACCAGTTAAATGTAAGCTTTCATTGAGTGTAAATGGTGAGGAGCTGTGCTATTTATTCTGGCCATTATTATGAGGACATTGAAATTCCCAGCCATCACTCTCCACACATAAATCCCCCTTAGCAACCCCGAGGGTGTGAAATTAAGCCTTGTGGCTGCCAAGAAACCACACAGGCAACAAAGGGCATCAGCAAAGGCAAAGAGGCAAGCTAGCAAACAAAAATCAGTTGCCATTGGAGGCCATTGGTTGAGCATTAATATTAATGGTTTGGTTTCAGGTTGTCAGACTGGACAGGGCACTTGTGAGTCAAATTCTGCCTCCTAACTCCTCTCTCTGGTCTCTGCCAGACGTGGCCTGGTTTTTGCTTTGTGGTGTCAAGTTTCTGAAGGGCCACAAATCCACTGGGGGTTTGCTTGGCAGACATGAGTGGCCCTGTTCTGTTGGCAGGCACCAGGAAACACAAGCCCAAAGGGCCCATACACTAATTAGGTTTAGTAAGGCCTCAGGAGAGAGACGGGCTCTAAGTAGCTTCAGGAATTCTATGTGGCCTAACAGAAGGTGGGAAGAATAATGAAAGGGGAATGGAGTTATGGAGTTTTTTGCACTTCATTTGTTTTTCAGTTGGTTTCAAAGGCAAAATGGCTATTGTGTGTCTCTTACAAGATATATACAGGCTAATCAAATGTCAAACAAACACGATATTCACTGTATTATGATTTCTACATAACACTTCCCAGTTACCATGTGTATGGACAGTTTTCCTCTTGACCCAAAGTACTTTCCGCCTACTTTGTTTCAGATTGACATCGAGGTGAATGGAGAGCCTGTGGACCTGCACATGAAGCTTGGTGACAACGGAGAAGCCTTTTTTGTCCAGGAGACAGAACAGCAGAATGTGAGCGTCTAATTAGCTGAGCAAATTAATGAAGACTTGTGTTCCAAAAGTAGAGATCTGCCATTTTGAAAAATGTGACACTTGTGCTTACAGAACTATTGATAGCATGAAATTAAAGCAAATTATTTGGACTCTGTAAAATAGGTAACTTCAGTTTAGAGATATTTATTTTATTTTTTTATATTCATTTATTTTTATTTTTTTAACCTAATTGATATTAGTGTTTTGAAACAGATCTCCATAGGTTCTCTATTCAGTTGTTACATAGATCAGAGGCTGTCACAGCCTTTCAGATTAAATGTTTCTTGCTTCTCACTTATGTCATCAGCATCTACACTTTACCACAACTAGTGAATTTGTTTTTTGTTATTATTTCAATCGGAGTTGGTTATGTTTAACCCAACAGCTTCAGGGCAGGCAGTGATCCTGTAGGACAGCAGCTCCTGTTTCTTGCCCTGAAAGTTGCCTGTAAGGCGGCTTCATAACCCTCAGCCTAAACATGGCCTGAAACATCACCATTATCCTGGGAGGCACAGCCGCCTTAAAGTCGACAGCAGGGGCAAAAAAGGCAGAACGCAAGGAAAGCATACAACAAAGCAGCAAAGAACAAAGAAAAAAAAGTTAATTATGAATATGGAAAAGCAGAATAGTGTCATACGTGTAGAAAAGTGACTAATGCAACATTAGAACATGTTAGGTAGAAATGTATAAATACAAAATACCAAAATATCAAGACATATACAGTACATAACAAACAAAGCCTGCTTTCCCTGGCCTCATTTAAAAGCTGCCAACCCACATGAGAGACTTTAATTATGGTTCTGGTTTCAGTGGAGAGTGTTAGCGTCACATCACCTGATGGTCTAAACACTGTTGGACTGGCTTTTCCACCCCAACAAGAATATAGTTCAGGTCAAAATATGGAATGCTTGGAATTTTGTTCAAGTTTAACTTAATATTGACTCAAAATATCAATTAATGGAAGCTTCAGCCCAAAAATATCAGTATCAACCATCAGCTTTCGAAAATCCATATTCATCTAAATCTACTTCCATTAACTATAACTTTGTTGACATGTAGGTTTTCCCCTGTGGCTTGTTGCATAAATGGGAAAATGTGAACTTGTAAAACATATCATGCTCGCTTTTGAAAATACAACAGATTTCATAAAACAAATATTGGCTTCAGAACTGTTGTTGTACACAAAACCTCCGAATGAAATAATTCCACAGGATGTCTTTCCTGATGTCATAGCCTGCAGCAATCTTTAAGTGGAAGTTTAAGACATATTTATTTCTGGCAGTTTTTGTTTGAGTAAACTGTTTACTCTGCTTTGCATCTGTCAAGTGATGTGTCATTTAAAATAGGATCTGTACAAACTTCTTAAACTGTCATTGTGACAACTCAATGAAAATAAGACAGTTGTAGTTACAGGCTCGTCATAGGCTTCACTCAGACTTCCCTGTGTTAATAAGTTGTTTGTTTGGTCCTCCAACAGATTGTCCCAGCCCACCTGGCCACCTCTCCCATTCCCACTGAGGGTCACCTGTTTTGGATCTCAGAGGTGGAGCGCAGGCCGCCACCAGACCTGGAGGATGACCCTGCTGACCCAGAGGACCCACCTGAGCCTCCTGCCCCCAGCACTGTGGCCACCAAGAAGAAGAAGAGGCGGAGGAAGAAGCACAAAGGAGACCCCCGCCGAGAGGAGCTGACCCCACCCATGGCCATCACTACTGGTAACGCCAATGCTGCTAACGCACCTGCTGCTATGACTGCTGCTATGTCCGGCACTGGCCAGACTGAGGAGATCTTCGAGATGGAGCTGAGTTCCGATGAGGAGGCCGCAGCACACGCCTCACGGTTGGATTATGTTTGTTTCTTGGGCCAAGCTTTGTTTCAGGTTAATATATGTTTAATATATGGTTAATATATGTTTTTGTTCTTGGTTTTAGGTCACCGTCAATGACCACGATGCGAGACATCAACCCCATATTACCTGCAACTAGACACAACCTGGATAGTTATCCATTTTCTGATAGTGACTGGACTGCAGCTGACAGGTATGGATTAATACCTACAAATGTTTATTTGCAAGTGTATAAGAGTAGGCACAACTAAATACACTCCAACTCGCTTATTTATTGTTTGAATATCTTCCTCTGTCCCTCTAGTCATGGCCTGGTTCAGGCCTTTTCCCCTAAGAGTGACTCTGAACTGGTGGTGAAGCCCTCAGAGAGCATGCTCAGAGCTGAGTCCCACATACAGTGGACCTGGGGAGAGTTTCCTGAATCAACCAGGGTAAGAACCTCTCTCCACTGACATTTACAAGTGCTTGATGTAAAGTTATCAGAGAGTTCTTATGTTCCAATGGGCTATTTTTCCAGGTCACCAAGAAGGAGAAACCAGAGCTGTTGAAAACAGTGACCATCACCCCATCAGAGAGCACCCACTTCCGTGTCATTCTCAGTTCCGAGGCCATGGAGAATGAGGCTGAGAATGGGATCGCCAAGGGAGACGGTCCCACCCAAGTGTGTACCATCGTCAAGCCTGAGCCACGCACCCCTGTCACCACTGTAACGCCTGTGAATCCTCTAACATCTGTCAGCACCGTAGTCTCAGAGAGTCCCGTAAACCCATCAGAGCCACTGGACGTCCTGCCGTCCAGTATGGCGATCTCCACCCCCTCCAACAGCCTCGCTGCCGCCACTGCTGCTGTTCAGATGGCCGGGAACATGGGAGATGTCTGCTCCAAGAGCGAATCGCCCTCTAAGAAGAAAGGTTACTTGAATGACCACTTTGTTAAACCATTGCTTCACCATTTCATTTTAGTCAGTGTATTGTTTAGCTTTTGTTATGTTAAATGTTGAATGATGCTCTTGTTGCATGCAGGTGTCCCTAAGAGGAGCCAGCACCAGGGTCCTGAGGATATCTACCTGGATGACCTGAATGTACTTGAACCTGATGTTGCTGCACGTTATTTTCCTAAGAGGTTAGCATATAAGAGGCACTTAATGAATACTGTTTCTTGACCTGTCTTAATGTAAGACAATTTAAAGCTCAACAGATCGAAATATCAAACAGTGTCAAAAATGCATGAAGGAAATCATTCTTTTATCTCACCATCTATCTAATCTATCTTGCCGAGATCTAGTGTAGTGTTTTTAACTTGGTCATGAAATGTTTGTTTTTCATTTCTAAAACAATAGTTTTTTTAAAAACGTTATTGCCAAGTTTTTGATGGTTAGATGGTCCACTGTTTGTGGCAGAGAGTCTAACCTCCCAAGCAGCCTCCTTAGAGTTCAGGCCCTAGCAACAACAGAGGCACAAATGTTTATTATGGGGAAGATCCTTAACTGTTTGACCAGTCAGAGCATTCATTAAAACCTGGTTGCATGTGACACATGGAAATAGTTTTGGTATCTGAATCTGTTTTTCAAAAGGGTCAAAATTCAAAAGGGTCAGTCAAATTTCCACAAGTCATAATTTGGGTGACTTTACATTTGCAGGTCCTTTATTAAAATAACGAAGCCTTGTGCACACAGTATGATGATATACTTTGCATGCATTTCTGACATGGATTGTATGTTTTACTCCAGTGAGTCCGAAGCAGCCACTAAGCACTGGATGGACTCAGAGATGCACTCTGGATCACAGTCTCCCCAGTCGGTGGGCAGCGCAGCAGCTGACAGCGGCACAGAGTGTCTGTCTGACTCAGCCAGTGATCTCCCTGACGTCACCCTTTCTCTGTGTGGAGGCCTCACGGAGAACGCTGAAATATCCAAAGGTACACTACAATGGCACTCTTAAAAAGTAGACTTTGTACTTCCGGGCAGGGTGGGAAGCCACCAGATGCTGTGGTTGCTGTAGTAAAAAGTTTATTTACTGCCCCTCCTCTCTGGCTTTAAGCAACATTTTATGGCTCACCACCTTTTTATCCTCTATTGTTCATATCTTTTCTCCTTTTTCTGTTTGCAGAAAGGTTCATGGAGCATATAATCACCTATCATGAATTTGCTGAAAATCCAGCAATTATAGATAACCCCAACCTGGTAGTAAAGATAGCAAATAGGTAAGTTGTTGTTTCTATGTCACACAAGTGAAATTTACTTGTAAGATGTATTTAGAGGTGTCATTATTTACTCATATCTTTGTCCTCAGATATTATAACTGGACACTAGCTGCACCCTTGATTCTGAGTCTGCAAGCATTTCAGAAGAATTTACCAAAGGTAATTGCTGTCTTGACTCCGTTCTGCATTACATATTGTCAGCACATGTGGGTCAGCCACTAGGTCAGTGTTAACCCCATTCTTGTGTGTCTGTAAATCCTAGGCTACAGAAGAGGCCTGGGTGAAGGAGAAGATGCCAAAGAAGTCAGGCCGCTGGTGGTTTTGGCGAAAGAGGGCGGATAGTACAATCAAGCAGGTATGAAAGTCAGTGTTGTTATCAGGAACACTAAAAATATGAACCCCACAATCTCAAAATCCCACTACACAATGAAGTGGAGTTGTGTCTATAAAATGTTGGAGAAATCACATACCTGAGTTTAGCCTCTTTTTTTTTCTTTTCTTTTTTCCATCGCTACTTGTCTTATGCTACAGACATTTCTTTTGTTCCTTCTTCCAGTCAGAAACCAAGCTGGAAACCAAGGAGGAATCACATCTTGAGGAGGGAGGACCTTCCATGTCTCAGGAGAAGCTGCCCTTACCGTAAGTGCTTGCATCTGTTTTTTCTGCTTTTTACTGGGTTGACTTGGTTTATTGACACTCAGAACAGTCAGATGAGTTCAGAAACAAAAATTACAGCAAACATGCTGAAGATAAAGTCTTTTGACACAAACAGTAAAGTGTAGTTGACTCCTTTCTTGTGTATCTATTATCAGCATACATCACACTGAGACAATCTTCAAAACTAATCAAGAAATTGAAAATTGAAAAGTAGTATAACTATATACTCCAAATTTTGCAGCATAAATTAGAGAGGAACCTTGTATACATGATAAACTGAGTGTTGCCCTGTGTTTCCTGTAGGCCTAAAGCAGGTGACTCATCCAGTGATGAAGAGGCCAAGGAGCTGGCCGCAGCGTCCTGTCAGGAAAGACTGCAGCCAGTGGAAGGTCAGCCCCACCCCAGCCCACACACCTACAGGAAGTCACTACGCCTCTCCTCTGATCAGATTGTAAGTATACTGACAGTGACCAAGTGGCACGTCACTTGACTACTTCCCCATTATTATCTGAAACATTACAAATAAAGGATAATATTCCAAAACAGCATGTTTTAATTTTGGAGAAACATTGCTCCCTGAAATATATCTGTTAATATTGTAAAGAATTGCACTCTGCAAAGTAAAGCACTCTGCTGGCTTATAATTTGAATACTATTCCATAAAGAATAAAGAGTTGAACTGTAAGTTTATGCCAGTGCCAGCCATTGTCTACTGAAAATATCATTGTGTTTTCCACTGGTGAATATCTCTTTTTTGACAAAACTCAAATATGTTGTAAATTTCCTTTGGCTCATTGGTGCACCAATCTATTGCTAATATTGCAGCAGCCTAGATAATGAGTCAGGAACCACAGGGCCAAATTCTAATGGACTGATAAGTCCTCTATAATACTGCAAGCTTCAGGGAAAATGACCATTGGCTGGCTGTCATGATGGATGTTGGAACAGATTATACAGGAATGCAGAAAGCTCCATGGGACCTTGTGTGGCTCTTGGTCTATTAGTCAGATTGGAGCTCCCTCTGCTGGCAAGCTAGGAATTGCTTAGAGTTTATTCAGTGTTTATTCCCATAGAGGTCTGTAGGTGGCTCTGATGTCCTTTGTATTTTAATCATACAGTGGCAAAACAAATATTGTTACAATATCACCAACACTCTTGAAGGTCCCGTGGCTTTAGCCATGGTCACAGAGGGGAAGAGTGTGTTTGGGTGACAGAATGAAACAGCCTGTGCCTACAGATGCCTTCAGTGTTGTCTTCTCTTCCCAGGCCAGTCTGAAGCTGAAAGAGGGACCTAATGATGTGACGTTCAGCATCACCACCCAATACCAGGGCACGTGCCGCTGTGAGGGCACCATCTACCTGTGGAACTGGGACGACAAAGTCATCATCTCCGACATCGACGGCACCATCACAAAGTACGTGCCGCCGAGTCACTCACACGCATTTTCCTTTACATTAATGTTGCTGTGGAGTTCCCTACACTTGCTGCACAACTAAAGAATGCAAATAAAAGGATCAACAATGACTGATGGGAAATAGCTTCGTCTAAAAGTAGGAAAAGCTCTGATATTGTTAGCTATGCCAACTGTGGGCAAACATCACCCGGAAACGCTAGGGAGGCAAGCTAGACAGTTAACACAAACTAACATCGGTATTATCCTTTTACATAGTAATTTCAAAGTTACACTTTCATCCTTGCAGTCGTTTAGTAGAATAAAACTTTATATTTGTGAGAGGTAAAGTAGATAACTCAGTTTTAGAATGGAGCTCTTCAAATATTCAGATAACGTAGGAGACAGAATGGTCTTAAATCAGCATGTCCATGTGAGGATCCTCCTTCATTAAGCATTCACACTGCAGGAAAGACAGTAATGTCAGCATTGGGAAGGACAGCATGCACAGCACTGCAGTGTTGATTTGATAACTAGTGTGATCACTATGGAGCTCAGCAGGTGATTGTTCAAAAATAGCCTTGGTTGCATATTCCATTTGTGCACAGCCTAGATCATGTAAGAGTTATATGAGAGAGGAGTGAAGATATGTATAAACTGGTAGAGATCATTAAGTTTCCTTGCTCTTCAAGTAGACATCTTGTGCAATGTTTTGTGCAACTTCATGGCCATAGACCCTGCCAAGTCCTTTCTAAAGTAACACCAACTAATTAAGTTCACGGTCCAGTTGTATTTATAAGTTAGGCTTTTTTAATTAGTGTAAAGCCAGCTTCAGCTTTTTTCAATGCAAAATTGATGTCGGGCGCCTTGCTGACGCCCACACTGTGACGCTCATAAGGTGGCCAACATCAAACAGGGCCAGATTGACTGGAGCTTATTATCTCTGTGACCCTTTAGGCCAACCTGTGTTAGTGTATGTGTGACGTGTGGCTGTCTTTTGAGAAGCAGGCGGAGGAGCACAGGGGCTATAATGAGCCTATTTACATTTCACCCGTAAGCACACAGAGCCATAAGCTGAGGTTGAGGCAGAGTCCCTCCCTTTGGGAGAAGGATCCTCATTAGTTCTTAACATTCTCCGTTTCTGATGAAATGGTGAGACAGTTTTGGCGCTATCCATGACCTCTTTTGAACAGCCTGTACAGCCAATCTGTTTTCATTTTCTCTACCTCGTGGTCTCTCTCTTGCTCTTATATGCATCTGCTGTGACTTTGGAGCCTGGTGCTTAGAGGCGTACCTCGCACATGGGGGTTTCCCTGCTTTTCTGTCAATGATGTTTATGCTGGTGTGTTTAATGTTTCAGGTCAGATGTGTTTGGACAGATCCTGCCACAGCTGGGGAAAGACTGGACCCACCAGGGCATTGCCAAGCTCTACCATTCTGTAGCTGAGTAAGTGAAGGAAAATAATGCTAGATTTGTTGCTGTTGTTTTTTACTTATTTATCACAAATATGGAAAATTCAGTGTTTAGCATTGCTGGCCCTGGGTTCCACTTCTCTCCTTGTGTTCTGAGTGTGAATTTAACAGCTTTGTGCTCAGTTGTCAAAATATCTTATATTGTCTTTCTTGCTTCAATCACTCACAGTGAGAGAAGATAATACACATACAGTAGCTACAGTACTAAAATGGGCTGCATTAACCTTGGGCAGTGATAGTAAATAGGCCTCTTGTGCCTCAGTGAACCCATGATTCCATTGAATTGGTCTGAACTCCATTCATTATGAAAGCTACTAATATAGTTGATCTAATGAGAGTGCTATTCTTAGCCATCACTAATGATGTTCATAATGTCACATTATATTGGAAGAACCGGTAATCAGCTCTCCTCTCCCCCTTTTGCAGGAACGGCTACAAGTTCTTGTACTGCTCAGCGCGGGCAATCGGCATGGCGGACATGACAAGGGGCTACCTGCAGTGGGTCAACGACGGGGGCATCATCCTGCCCAGGGGACCCCTCATGCTGTCACCCAGTAGCCTCTTCTCTGCCTTCCACAGGTACAGGGGCCACGCTGTCAATGTCCACCATTTTCAAAGCCAAATCCCAGTTATTCCCAAATACCCTTAAGATTGCCCCCTGGTTTCAGTGCCTCGGAATGAAATCCTCCTTAACTCTTTATTCTCCCCATCAAACGTACCTCAATGTGTGTCTTCGCAAACTTAAATCCTTTTTTGTCAGCAGATTTACCTCTGCCAGTTTCCGTGTCTTAAACCAAATCCTCTCCCCTTAAACCTTATTCTTTACGATAAGACATTTTTATGCTTAGGCTTTTCCCCTTAACAGTGATGGAATTTTGATTGATAGAAGATTGAAAGAACTTGAGCATGTATTTTGCCGAATCATTATAGATCTCACTCAGAATTGCCGCATTGTAAGCACATACGGTGTGCTGCTCTAATCGAACTGTCTGTTTTACTTCAGGGAGGTCATTGAGAAGAAACCAGAGATCTTCAAGATTGAATGCCTTACAGACATCAAGAACCTGTTCCAGCATAACAAGCAGCCGTTCTACGCAGCTTTCGGGAACAGAACTAATGTGAGTTGTCGGTTGTGTGAAGACGTGAGGCCATAAATGCTGTCCTGAAAGTTAAAGCGCTCGCCTTTACATGTCAGCGAGCTCAGTCTTTCATAACTTGGTGTTGTCTCAGTGTGCTGCAAGATCAACAAACACGACACTTTTGGCTATCAGTTAGCAAGCACAAACATATGAAATCAGTTTTAGGCTGAACCCAGACTGAGGTCATTGGCGGACTGCGGTCCCAGGTGGCCTGGTCTGTGGAAGAGAGCTCACGCCGGGTACAGCATCTCATCCTCAGCTGCATAAACACCAACACCCAGTTGAGGCACAGGGGAAAGCCAACAAACCTCTGTCAAGTCTCTGTCTGTCTCACACACACACCCACACACACACACACACACACACACTGCCTCCCACTTGCCCGCCAAGACGTTTAGTCTAGAAATATTGCCATTACGTGCATTAGGTGGAACAGAAACAGGAAATCTGCAGTTAATGTTGTTAATGTCCTCTGTCAGTTTGTGCCAGTATGTACTTTGGTATGAGTAATAGTTTTCTGAAAATTACATAATCAGGCATAATCTCTGTTCAGATGCCTTTTAACCCTTGCGTTTCCCGACCCAGGATGTGTTTGCCTATAAGGAAGTGGGGGTTCCAGTGTGCCGGATCTTCACAGTCAACCCCAAGGGAGAGCTGATCCAGGAGCAGACCAAGGGTAACAAGTCCACGTGAGTACACTTACAGACTCCATGTCGTCAGTTGTCCTGTGTAGCTCACTATAAAGAGCAAGACATTAAAAGAAAAGGCTGGTATTTTTCAAGCCAGGCTGAATTAAAAATGTTCTTTCTAACAAGTTTTCTTTCACATTTACAACAATGCATTGCCTTGTATAGACTCACACCATTCTGCTGCTAACTCGGCTAAACCTGCGTTCACTTGAGTTCACCTGCTTTAAGAAAGGACACTTACAATATTGATTGAGGCTGAAATCGAGTTTCCTGTTGAACTGTGTTGAAGGTTAGCAAAAGGCTGCAGCAGAGTGGTAATTTTCTCCTCATTAAGCTAGCAGCGCCTTTGTACTGTGTACATTTATTAATGATAGGTAGCAACATTTTAATTTGGCCTGGGTTGAAAAATACCAAACTTAGTTTTTAACACCACTAGGATGAGGGGTTTATTCCCATGAGTGCCACCAATCCTAAGAATGTACGTACTCATGGTACAAGTAGCTTTGGATGAAAATATCCACCAAATGGTAATGTAATGTTAGCTGGGAATAAAACATTAGCATTCATGGATTTATTTAGTGAGTTTCTTTTTTAGAATTGACAGAATATAGTTTTTTTTTTTTTTTTTGCTTTGTTTTGTTTTTTTGTTTTTTTTTTGGTTCACACTCAATCTCAAACTAACTAGGAATAGTTGAGGTTTGAATATCTACATAACAATGTTTATTTATATTTGTGCAGTCACAATTTTCTCCCGCTCCTTGCGTCTATCCTCATTATCTCAGTTTCTGACTCGGTCGCTCTGACTCTGTCTGTGTCTCTTTTTCTCCGTAGTTACGGCAGACTGAGCGAGCTGGTGGAGCACGTTTTCCCTCTGTTGAGTAAAGAGCAGAACGAGGCCTTTGCAATGCCAGAGTACAGCTCCTTCTGTTACTGGAGACAGCCCATACCTGACATCAACCCTGACGAACTGCTCTGATCCCACACACACACACACACACACACACACACACACACGCACTTGAACGTACCTCCAGCGAACACTTGGACTGGAACTCCGCCCTCCGTGCATATCCTCCAGTATATACAGTACATACACACACACACACACACACCACTGTAGGAGAAGGTGGCAACTGTTCTTTCACCTTGCCGTCATAGCAGCGATGTGATCATAAACATACACAAAAAAAGGGAAACGAAAATCCCCCATTAGAAATGACAGGAAGTCACTCCAAAAACAGTAAATCCTTGAGGGTGGGAAACAGAAAAGTCACATCCCCGAGAGACGAGAGACTAAACCACCATCTCTCCTCCTCGTGCTGTTTACAGAAGGCATCCTGCCCAGCCCCCAGCCAGCACTGACTAGTCCAGCTGATCATTACCAACACAGGGATAAAGCTTTTCTTTCTTCCTGTTTTGTTTGGATCTTTTTATTTTTTTTCCCCTTCTCAGTGAGCAGGCAACATGTCTCATTTCTTGCCAGGGTTATTCTCTGTATTTGCCATCAGAGGAGAGACTGAAGCCCGACACACGAGGTATTTTCCCCCTAAGCACTAGAGTCTGGGGTGTGTGCCACAGCGCGCGAACCCAAGGCAGAAGGAGAGGCATCTTATCTGGAGCAGCAAATAATGTTTTCATAATTTCCGAACGTGCTGAACACATGAAGTGAAGCCGTCAAAGTGAAGGACACAATCTTTGATTAAAGCCAAGGATAGCAATAGCCAAGTGTTTTTTTTTTGTTTGTTTTTTTTGCTGTGGCTCCTATGTTGTTCTAGAGCACCAGCATTTTGGCAGGTAACCAATCATCATTTGGAGGTTTTAATTCTGTTCTAAAAATGTATTTGTCTGGCAAAACAGCGCACGTGGCTGCTAAATCCGCAAATTTTCCAGCGATGATCCGTAGGCAGAAAAAGTTTCGTGCGCTGACTCCCACTGTCCCAGAGACCTACGTAGGCCTAATCTACTGTTGGAGAGGTGTACTCAGTGTCCTCGGTTCAGGACTGACTGTGGTCGTGAGTTTAGCTGCTATGGTGAGAAAGAGAAAGGGACACGAACAGGTCTCAGACAGCCACTTATTAAGTTAGATATGAATGAGTCATACTTGTATGGTTAATATTCAAGGTTATAGCTGAGACGTTGATCGAGCTCAATGTAAGGATGCACAGTTAAGGTTGTGATTTTAAAAACAAAATGAAGCAGCTACATGGTATTTTGTGCTTGCTATTTTATATATAAGCTTATTCTGTTATACAAGCTCTGGCGAATCAAGTGTTTTGTTTTTTTTTTTGTTTGTTAATGCAGTCATTATTTATGATAATTGATATTATTGGTCTAACTTATTGATTTCTATTGTGCTGCCTTTGCTTGTCTGAAAAAGTAATTTATCGCCCGTGCAATGCGGCAATGCTTCATATTGGTGTTTTTGTATTGTTGGTTGCAGTTAGAGTAACTGCTAGGCCTCCCAAGATATCTGGCTAAATCCATCGAACACTTGTTTGTTTGGACACAGCACTAAGCCTTGTACGATCTTTTTGTTGTGTGTGTGTGTGTGTGTCTTGCATCCCTAATTCCTCATCTCATTTTACAGCTATGTGTATTCCTTGTTTTGCAATGAACCCCTCATCAACACATAAGGTACATAGACATTCCTTAGCAAAACCCTGAACTTTGTAAGCATGACAGTGTGTGGAAATATATAAGATAACTGCATGCATGTGAACAGTGGGAATAACCAGTCAAGAGCTTAAAATGAAGGGGGTTTCCACTGTAGATGCCCTGTGAGAGGATGTGTGTTTTTGTGTGTACCTAATCGTTAACAGTGAGTGCTGCTCTTGGGGTGACATGGTCATGCACACTTTAAACTTTGTCTGAGTTCCCCCAGCTGCTTAGCCAAGCCTTATCCAACAGCACTTTGTCTGAGCTGCACCCCAGAGACGCAGAATCTCTTTCCTCACCCACACACACACACACACACACACATACACACTTCACAACAGGTCTCCTCCAAGGCAGCAGACCAGAGACGTATGCAATTAATGCAAAATGAAGAGTTCTCGTTTTTACCTCCCTGGTGTAACCTTATAAGACAAATCTGTAATTGTGAAATATGTCGATAGAGAGTATTGATTGGGGGGGGGCTAGTATTCTTCAGTGGGAAGACAGAGGTTATGGTCCATATAGGATAAGAGGGACTACGGGGATTAAAAGCAAGAGAACAATGCCTTGACCCTCACCTCTCTGCAGCGTTTGAGGTTTGTTCTCATCTGTCTGTGCAGGCATCAGGGTAGAGTTAAGACCTGTGGGCACAAGTTGCCCTTTAGTGTTTGAGTGAGTGTGTGTGTGGGAATGAGAGAGGGAGAGATCCCATGCCTGGACAACAGTGGGTCTTGTTCGAAAATGCTTGGCCGGAAATGCACTTTGAAGTGCTTCACCAGCATCTGTTTGTTTTAGGAAGGACTCGCCGGCAAATGTGCCATGTTATGTTTGCCATGCCTGTAGCACAAGTTTAATAGTCACGTCAGCTAGGAGTGTGTGTGTGTGCATATTGACCAGAAATGAGCAGAGAAGCGAGACTTGACACGAATCGTTCAACGAAAAGCACAACAATTTATGATGACAGCTACTTATTCATCCAAATTGTCACTATCAGTAGTCATTATTCCACTGAAAGGTGTTTTGGACGTGGGCATTCGTTCTGTAGTTAGACTTTCTTTTTTTGTTGTGCGTGATGATTAAGATATGCTCGTTTTTTTGCTCGATACTTTTGTTTGTGCTCCATGAAGTTTGGTGAAGTCAAATATAATAATTAACAAAGCAATTCCATTCTTTCTATGAAAGTAATGCATCTTGTGTGGAAAGATCACACTTCATCTTCTATGATCTCGAGACATGTAGTATAATAGATATTGTTTGTTCTTACTCAACTGCTGTGGAAAATGCCATATGCTGATGATCGTCACATTTTTTTCTGTCTTTGATGCCTTTTGTCTTTTTGTTTTATTACTTATATTTCTTATACAGTGTGTAATCTTTTGTGGGAATACGTGTTTGATTGTGTTTGGAGGTAAAGCTTGCCATTTGATTGTGTCTGACCAACATAAATACCTTAAGTGTATATGCTGTATTGATTTGTATAGAAATGTGGTTTAAAATATGTTTAAAGAACAAAAAATCCATTGTAAGACGAAGTACAGGCCTAATGATGCTAACAAGAGTGTGGCTTGTAGTCATGTTTGTGTTAAATAAAGTTTCTAACTGAATGCATTTGTCTGTAGCATGCTTGTTTTTTTGTTTTTTTGTTCAGAAGTCTGGCGATAACCACCGGCTAGATCAGTGACTTTCACCCTGTTGTTTCTTTTTTAGCGCTGTTTTGTTACATGACTGAGGTTATTGCAGTCCACATCCCTCAAGTCGCCCCTCAAGTCATTTGTTGCTTGTTTTGTAGAACAAGATTCATTAAAGATTTATCGTGCAGTAATTCAGTTGACTTAATGTTTCATGAGTTAAATCATCCTCTTCTTTTCTTGTTTTTCCTCTTATTTTTTATTTTTAAGGTTAACAGAGATGCCAGAAGTAAGGTTAAACATACACCCCAGTTCCTTTTGGCAGTTGCAGTAGTTTATTCCAATTACTGCTGGAATATTCGCAAAGACTTTTTCAGAGTGGAGAAGGGGAATTTATTTTTCACCCACACCCACTTTAAACAATGACTCACAATGAGGTTTTACTGCTCATCCTGTCTTTCTCAATACAGTTTGTTGAGCTGGCCCAGTTGCCTATGCAACATTAATAAAACCTTGATATGTTGCTAAACCACATTTGTCAACATCATTCTCTTGGTAAATGTTTATTAATCATAACTCATCTGCTCTGAGAGCAGATTACAAGGACAGATAATGCGAGATGATACCAAAAGTGATTTGTCATGGTTTATTGCCTAACCAATATTATTATATTCCAATAATAATTGACCATATACTGATTCTCTGAGACTGTTTTGTTAAAATAAAAATAGATAAAACTTTATGAATGTTAATTTATAAACACTTTTTTTACACAAGGCATCAAAAATAGTACACTAGGTACAAAAAGATAAATTGATTATCAAATATATTAGCAACACATATTGCTTCAGCTATTTTTGGCAAATGCCTGAAAATGGCAATGTGATGAATCCTTGATCAACACTGATATTTTTCATTCAAAGACTTGTAACTTGAAACACACGATCCTCAGACAGTGAACTGCACTGTAGAAAAATTGCATTACAGCACAACTGTTTTTTTTCTGTTTTTTTTTTACATGTGCCAATAGCAAATCAGTCAAATCCGTGGCGTCTTCATCGTGCTCTCCAGTCCAACTGACCGGGAACAAACTTGTCCTTGGCCAGCTGTGAGTGCCAGCTATCTTTTGGCCTGTGGCGAATAGAGGAAGATGGCGCTGTAGGTGGACAGGATCTCCCTGGCCTCGGTGGTGGCCAGCTGGCCCCCGGTCCTCACCAGGCCCACGTGATCCCCCTTCCTCAGGGACAGGATCAGGCTGAAGGACACCGAGCCTCCGCAGCCACAGCTACCTGCAGCCGAGGCCCCGCGCTGCCCGGCCGCCGGCCCGGCCGAGCTCCGCAGCTTCTGCACGCTGCGGTTGGACACGGACAGCACGGCCTCGACGTGGTCCCCCTGCTTAGCGGTCAGCAGTCCTGTGATCAGGTAGCGTCCGTCCATTGGCACCGTGAAGATCCCTTTAGAGAGAGGAGAGAGGACAGGGGTAGGTGAAAATATGCTGAGGTGGAATTCATCTAATCCACAGGTTCAGGATATGTTTACTTCTTAGGTTTGAAAAATACTTCATTATAATTGTATCCAGTGGTTTGCAAAGCTCCTAGGGGTCTATTGATGTGAGGACCCTTTAGTCTCAATTGACAAACAAAAAAGAAAAAAACAGTCCAACTCAGATAATTATGTGCAAACCAAAATATTCACCTATCGAACACTAAATTCCAAAGAATACTAGATTTAGAATTTTTTTATTTTGTATATCCAAATCTCATTATTTCCACCTCCTGGAAAGCAGTACATCGTCCATGTATGCCTGCTGAACCAGTGGACATCAACAAAAGGTCTAACAATTAGTTAGTACTAATTTTAACTACCCTGAGCCAACTGTGCACCCATCGCTGTGACACATCAATAAACACACAATAATGACACTAGTCAGAGGTGGTAAATCAGAAGCTCTGAGTTGTGTACCTGTGTGGGGATTGTAGTGTCCACCGTCGTTGACTAGAACTCTGTTGAAGCGGATGACGCCAAAGTCACCGGTGAAGTGCTGCTGGGTGAGGCCGGCCGAGAAGGAGAAGGGATCTGCCAAGGCGCTGTTGTCTACTGACACTGCACAACCAAGAGCAGCAGACATAAAGGGAGAAAAGATAAACCATGCAAACATGATGGAGTGTTTATGTCATGTGGGTTGATAACTGATTTCAGATGCAGCAGTTTTCTCCTCCAAAAAAACAGATTTGTAAGCTGTCTCTTGTCTTTATCCATACAGTCACTAAAATATAAGCAGAGGGAGGGATATGATTTTCTGTACCTGGTGACACGACTGGAGCTTGGTACGCCAGGTTCCAGGGCACCTTGGCAGCTACAGGAGCTGCAAGGTACAAAGCGTTAATTTCAAAATGTATTCCTCACAGTCGGCGCTATAGACAAGGTGACTCAGAGAGGGTAACCCCACAAAGTGTTGGCTGGCTTTACATGCTGCAACTGAAATGCAACTTCAGTGCCGCGCAACTTGGGAGTTCCAAGCGAACCTTCCAATGAAAATGAATAAATTCGATTTGCGCCATCATTTGGAATGTTCCATATGGGTTTGTTGACATGGCAACAGCAAAAGTTTCACTTGCAACCTGCAGCTAATTGCATATAAGATTTACAATACACATTTAGTACATTCATAAATATTCTCTGGCATGTACTGTAGGCTAGATCCATCACATGCATGCACATGTGTGTGTGTTTCTTTAAGTTGTGCACTCGCTGAAAAGTATAAGAATAGATGTTTTGTACAGTGGATGGGCTATAGTCATCATCTGCAGCCAAGCTAACCCTTCCACTCCACACAGTTCGCCTGCACCCCGCCAAACTAAACACACCCAGTCCCCACTGCTTCACCCTCCCAGGCTGCACGATGTGCTCGCAGCTGCTCCACTTGACAGTCAGTAGTACGAATGGTAAAGTGTGCAGACTCTCAATTTAACTTGATAATGAACTGCTATATTACCTCGGCTGTTTGGAGGCTTGAACGACACAGGCTGCACAGGAGGATAGCCTGCAAAATAAAGAGATGATTACTACATTGTCTTTTATTCCACTGTTGATAGTAATTATTGGTGAGAAGAAATGGTGGCGGTAAATTGGTATTTGCCACAATGCAGAAAGAATTCAATAGATTCAAATATATGTAATTATGAACATCTAAGCAAAACACAACATCTGAACAAAGATGTTTGAGGTTTGGCTTCCCCCTCTAAACACAGACTGTCTGACCACTGTGGGGTAGTTTCCCAGACAGGGCATAAATTAAGTCGGGAATAGGTTTTAATCTAAACTGCATAATCATGGCTTTACAAGTGGCTTTCTGAATCATCTTGTATTTGGTTTAGCTTCTGCCGGACGATGAAGTTCATAACCTCGATGATCAGGTTCAGTTGCGGGAAAGTTTCCTCAAAAGCTTGAAAGGAGCACAAACCTGCATGCATTTGTGCAGTGGAGCTGGAAATTACAGTGAAAGCCAACATAAAAGCCTTGTAAATATGTGAAAAAAAACATGTGAAAAGAAAACCAAAATGAAAACTTGAAACAAATCACACAATTCTGTACTAAAGCCAGATGTCTTTTTGTGAATTATGAACTCTGAATGTACTTGACACTACATTGTGTTTTTCAGATCAAGATCCTAGACTACCACAGCCTGTTCTCCTATGCTAACAGTAACATAACTGACAGTGTATTCACCTGCGTTGTGACTAACAATGTTGATTTAAAGATACCCTGTCTTCATGGAGGCTAAAATTAAGGTCTTCATTCAGTCCTGGAGCATTCTGATTTTTCTAAATGACTGTTCATATAGATTCTAGCATGTAACTCATATCTGATTTCCCTGTTTTTTTTACCTATGGCTGAAATTAGTTACCTCTCCAAATACCAATCAAGCCCTTTCTTTGTATTATTGTGTCTGTTTCCTTATTGTCATGGCAACAATGACAAATTCTAATGTGAGTGTTCAAATACAAGTTGCATGTATATTGCATATCTCAGGATCCTATTTCCCACCACAAATACAATTGGAAAAGAATGAAACAGAAAACAGTATGTGCTGTTCACACTGGTAAGAAAACATTCTTTTTCACAGGTGAAGGAAGAAAAACATGAAGTAGGAGACTTGTAGCAGGGGTGTAAATGTAGTCTAGTCTACTTAATCCATGAGTCATCACCATGAGCATCACTCGCCTGGTGCTCCAGCGAACCCTTTGACAGGCATGGAGGACGAGTCCTCAGAGCCTCTCCGCACAGTCACTCTGCGTGTGTACCCAGGAGGCCCAGCCTCGCCCGTCTCCAGCACCGGCTTTCTGGGCACCAGGCTCACAGTGGGATGGCCTGGTTGCTGGGGTCTGGACGGCTGGCTTGGCGGACTGGGCTGGCGGTGTACGTCGGGCTGGACGGGGCTGGACGGCTGCCGGGGCGGCTGCCTAGATGGCTGGCGGGGATTGTAAGGCTGCCTGGGACTGGACGGCTGGTTGGGGATGATGAGAGGGATGTGGATGTGGGGGATTTGTGTTATTCTGGGTCTTGTCTGAGTCGAGTCCGGCGACGAACCAGGCCTCTCTGGTCTTAAGGTCATTCCTGCATAGTAAGAGGAACAGAAATAAAGAAAGTGGGTATATATTTATCAGTCTACAGTTAACCATATGATAGAGATGACTGTCATGCACCAGATTATTCTTGTCAGAACAGCTCTCATCATTCAGTCAAACACATCATCAACAACATGGAGAAAGCTTTAAGTGCAATAACAGAAGCCTGCAGTTTACAACGCCATTACTTGTCTCACATTCAGACCACATCTCCCCTCCTCTTGTGAATTCTCCTTTAATGACTTATTATTTTGATGGCAGCTCAAATTAGACTTGGCTCGCGCTGCACCTCCAAGCATTTTCAGCCTGTGCCATTATTACCCTTCAGGAAAGCAGAGCGGGGCGGGCGGCGTGAGCTTTAAGCAACGAGGAGCATCTCAAAGTAAAGCGCTTGGCCGCCTGCCAGACACCCCGAGGGCACAGACATTACCTCGGCCTCTGAGGTGAGAGTGGAGGCGCTACGAGTGTGTCCCGGGGACAGATAACAAATAACATTACAGTACCTGCTTTGTGTCAGAGCCCACCTCACAGCCAGGTGTCAGACAGATTGTGTCATGCTATATTTAAGGTATAGTTAAAGAGGGGCTGGCACATTCAAAGGCTTGTTTGTTTCAACTTTGGATACAAGCATTTCCAGCGCCATTAATCATCCTGTGGGCATGAATGGGCTACATGTAACAAGATTACAATAACGAAATTACAAAATAGCATTAATGTGATTTGGTTATGGTTATGGTAGAAGTTATGATAGTTATTGAAATACAGATTCTTAAAAAAGAGAGAGGGAGTTATTTGTTAGATTAATCAGACTCACACTCACAAAGGGACAAAGCATTTAGGTTGAGATATTTTTATGTGAATATTTAAATATGTGAATATTTGCATCTTGAAATTAAAATAATGGTTGATAATGGCAGTAACGGTGCAAATCTTATTCAAATTGTATCTACATCTGTAATTCGCTATAAGTGCATATTCAGTCTTCGGGATGCAAAGTGATAAATTCAAAAGTAAATGAGAGCTACCATATTGCTATGCTGAGTCTGAGTACTTCAGGGTACCAAGCAGGTAATCAGTAATCTGTGAGAAATTACATTTTGGAACTAATTAACTTCCCAAACTCTGGTTATGGGCTTGAAAAAACAGCAGTTGCATCCTTTTGTGTCTGCTGGGGAAACACTTCTGCCCGTATCAAATAAACCATTATCAACCATCAACAAAATCCGTCTTTCTTACGGCAAATGATACCGCAAAAACACTCAGAAACCACATGTATAATCAAAAACAAATTAAATCCAGCAATCATGTTGCACTGAGATAATCAGAAATCTCTCCTTCATTTCCTCCCAATGTCTCCTTCAGGATGCTGGCTGGTCGTCTGACTGCATATTTCCCATGAGCACTCAGCCTGTGTCTCACCAGGGGGGCAACCACAAAGTCTCCAAACACACACACACACACACACAGACACACACGCGCGAATGCACACGGAGCGCTGGTGTAACCAAGAGCATCACCAAAAACAGATGTTGTTGCTTCTAACCAGGAGTGAGAGACAGCGGAAGGGGGAGGG
>OMLF01040515.1:4624-17421 GCA_900302615.1 Holocentrus rufus | reverse complement strand
TAAAGTGGTCCTGACTGAAATCGAGCTCTGCGGTAGTTCAGTCAGGCCACGGAGTCAAGCTAGCCGTTAAACCTAACCTTCATCAGTTGCCAAAACCAGCCCACATCAGCTGATGCTCAGCTGATTCCCTGCTAAGCATCCAATTGGCAAAGCTCAAACAGGGCGCCTTATTTAAGCTGCATTAGCCTGCCTGCTCACCCTCGCTGCCTCCTCTGCAAGCTGCTTTGCAACCCACCTCCTCCCCAGCTCCTCCCTTCATTCTACCTGACATATTCAGTGTCACTCTGTGTCATTGATGCTTGCTCTGTTCTGTTCCCTATGGGGATTTTGCTGCTGCTGCTCTCCCTACCTTGGGCTTTCCATGCAAGCGCATGGAAGGGTAGGGAGGTTCCGCCCCCCTGCCTCAAGGCTTTCCATGTATGCACATGGAAGGGCAGGGGACCCAGAACAGAGCCATACCGCCAAAATCTAAATTATGTTAAATGTAATTATGCTGTATGCTGCTAATTAACTATTTTTGACGAAAGTGGTCCTGACTGAACCACTGGGCATGAAACTGGAAACATGAAACTGTTCATGAACCCTCTGCATCACGTCAGACAATACACAAGGGTCAATGAGCAGACTGGAACCACGGCTCTGTGTCCGTCAACAAGTGATGAAGGAAGTGAGACTCACCAACCACAGACAGGAGCCTTCATGAGCTCCGACACACCGAAGGACAGGGATCCCATGAAGTCATTCCTGGTGGTCCGGTCCCAGTCCCACACCTCCACCGACAGCCTGCGGTCCTTATCTGTAGGCTTCAGCTTGCTGTGTGATACAGCATGTTTACAGGTGGATCACTCAAAGTACTCAATCACAACAATAATTAACAGCACGGTAAACTAAAATATCATTTAATCTCCATATCATAATACTAGTCATCCCCAGTTTTCTCTTCAGTACCACCATTAAAAATCATCTTATAATATAGTAAAATGCCCCAAGAAATAGGAAGACAACAACAACACAAAAATTATGTTTAAGTTAAATTACAGTTAATACATAACAATAACAGAGTAGGCCTACTGAACCGTAGGGCAGAGCGTATGGGGGACACCAGCTGCTTCACTCACAAAGTAAAGGTCTCGTTCCAGATGGGGTTGAGACTGGAGCGGATGGTTTTGGTCTTCTGCTTGGTCTCATTTTTGGGGTCTGGTATGAGCTTGAGCTTGACATAGGGATCAGACAGGCCGTTGGGGTCCATGGGGATCATGTTCCTGCCTTCGTTCACTGCAGGAGGACACAACAAAGAGAGCGAACCGTTACCTGGTGTGCAGAGATGAAATGCACAGAGCGAGACAGAGCGGCTCTAAGAGAGCTATGGATTGCTATTAAGTGTCCCTCATTGATTGGGAATGAAAGCAAAGGGTGGTAAATAGTAAATAAGGATAGAAATATGTCAAGATAGATTTGATGACCAAGAAGGTACAGGAAAATAACAGAGCAGTCTAATAACTTCAGTAAATTGCTTCCTTTTACTGTGATGCAGCCTTTAAAACCAGGAAAAGACAACACTTAACATACTGGCTGCCTTTATAGTGTCCAATATTGCTGCTACAAATTCTTTAAGTCTGGAAAAACAGGTGTGCTATGCTAAAACAACAGGTGAAAGTTATTACAGTAAATGGCAGACGTTCAGAATGACACTGCGTTAACAGCCAGTGAACACACTGTTCGTGGCTCGGTGCCACGTAGGTAGCAAAAGGGCCTGGGATGTTATGAGAATGCTGTGATCTCAGAGCGGAGGCTGCATCGTGCTTAAGTAGGGGCAGAGCCTCTCCTCTCTGCTCCTGTATTTAGCTGTTCAGTAAACAAGGACGCACCAGGGACATTAGCACTCCATTAGTCCTGAGACATGGAGAGAGGCCAGACCTGGGCTACAGTACATCACACACACACACACACACAAACAAGAGTGCTGCAAATACCAGCATGCATATATATATCCGGATATATGCAAACATAGACTACACATGTGTCAACAAATGACATCACATGTTTGCCCTCATGTTTGTTCTCGCTCTGTCCCTCACACACACACACACACAGACATATATCTACAAACCAATGCACACACCATCCCCACAGGGACTGGGAGAATGCCTGTCTAACTCTCGGTCCCTGTTATTTCTCCACGTGTTCCTGTCAGTCACACCCCAGCAGACTAGCGAAGATGAAAACTGACCTCTGACCTGGAAGTGAAAACGCTAAGCCAACTGCAAGAGGTTGTCCCGGTTAGGACTATCTGAATGAGATATTGAAAGGATTAGGAGGGGTACTTGAACAAAGTCATGGAGGGATTTCTCACCTCTGAGTCGGTGCAGCACTATTTCATAAGACAGAGCCAAACGCTTTGGTGTTGTTTGCTTTTGATTTACAGGACCTCAGGCGGAGGATTTGGGGCGCTAATACAGTTTGGGTTAGGAGAGTGATGGAGTGGGCGGTTATGGAGAACACACACACACACACACATGCAGAGAGAGAGAGAGAGAGCATATGCTTGAGGGGCAGGATGGTATCCAACGTCATGAGCTGGTAACCTTCAGCTTCCTTAGAAATCAAATCAAAACATGATTTGGCAAGTTATCGTTGGTGTAAAGTCGGGGTGTCGACCGTCAAGGGTTAACAGAGATTCAATTCAGTTTATGATTCACTCGTTGGAGATTCGATTGAAGTTGGTAAACTATTTGTAAACGATTCAATTCCTTTGGCCAAAATTTACAGAAGACTATCCTGAAACTGAAAAAAAATTTAAAAATCAAACAACAGAATTACTTAATAGGACATTATTGACAAAAAAAAGTTGCATCTCATATTGATCCGGGCCAAAGTCAGAGCAATTCTTTCCATTTATTTCTTTTAGCAGATCGATGCAGCTGAATCAGCAGAATTTATAATCAGTGCATCAATCCAAAGAATTAACTGTTATACCTCCGGTGTTAAGCAACTCGACAGGCACTGAAGAATGACTTTCTGTGTTTCTGTACTTGAAGACATTTTAATGCAGATGCTGTCAGAGCAGCTTCTGGCACAGTTGAGATGCAGGATTGATTACACTGTTTTTTTATGCTGTAAAAATCTACAAATTGAAAGAAGCACTTTAATGTCTGTGTGCCCAAAACATTATCTTCTTACTACGACATCATCCTCATACTGAGTTGCACCCTGCTTTGCACAATGCATGTCTCCTCCCCTTTATCTGCACATCTGTTTCACAGCAGCACTTTCAATACTGAACTCAACGAGGCATCGTAAATTTTGACGCCTCGACTTATCAAGCGTGCTCAGTCCGCGGAACAGCTGGTGGTAATGGTTTGTAGTGTGCATGTGGTTGTAAACGTAACCTCCCTGGGACGGGGTTCAACCAGCTGGCTGCTCGGCCCCCACTGTAGGCTGCCTATCAGATAAATTATAGGTCTGCGTTGACTATTTATAGCTACCGGCTGACAGAGCGCTCACAGATTTACAGCGCTGCTTACAACAAGGAGGGGGGGTGGGGGGAGGTGGGCGTGATTCTGCACTGTCTAGACGTCCGTGAGACTAACAAGAAAATGATCACCGTTCAGAGACAATCACAATCAGTCTCAGCTGCTGTTGGAAGCACGTCGCTCCACAGACAGTGAGGCTCCACACAGGCCTCAATCCAGACCACTGCACCATTAGCATGTAAGATACTGTAAAGGAAGCTAACCCAAGGCCGGAATTCAAATTTCAGCGACATTTTGCATGAATTGTGAACACAGGAATATAAAGTTTCACATGACAAAAAAAGGAGGGTGTAAATGATTACCAATGTTGTATGGCTTCCTTGAGCTGTTCAGTTAAGGAAGCTCAGACCTCCTTCACATAAGGAAGTGGTATTGGATTTAATATCGAACAGAACCATAAAATCTTTGGGAGAGGTTCATAAAAGCTGCATGGCACATTTGAGAAATGCTGACTCAGCCTTTATGTCATCATCCTCTGAAGGCCAATTTAATAGAGTCAACTAAAGCTTCACATTTTGTGTGTGTGTGTGTGTGGGTGGGTGGGTTTTGGTGGACTCTTAATGTCCGCTCCATCTCCATCCCCGGCTTTGAACTCTTACACTGTAAAGGTCATGTTTTGAATATTCAATATTACGTTACAAAACAGGATGTAGTTTTATGCATAGTCACAGCACCCAAATGACCTTTTCAGAAAGGCAGTGAAACTTACAAAGGGACATTGTTTAGTGGCTGGTGTTGTGCAGTGAGGGTGCGCATGTGTTTGTGTCACTGCACGTGTGCATGTGCATGTGTGTGTGTGTAACATAATCAGCAGTCAAGCTAGTTGTGGGTATCATCATTTGCCTGCATAATCACAGGTTATTTTCATCTTAGTCTGCAAACCACCATGTCCTGGAATATTTGGTTCCTGTACAGTGATGACTATGGCTTTAAAGAGAGTAACCACCTGCTTGTACACCAGCAGCTAAACTGAAGCCTAAACCATATATGAAATGAAAATACATGAGCTTAGAAGATGCAAAAGTATGAGAATTTAAAGGATAATATTCTCCAAGAGGGAGTGCTGCAAGAGCTGATGCTAAAATATGAAGAAATCTACAGTTCAGCAACTCTACAAAGGCTGTATTCGTATCCATTATGTGTTATTACCAACTACAGGGTGATGTGCTTATTGATAAAAAAAAACAAGACACCACTGTGTGAAGTTTTGTCCAGCCCCTGTATCAGTCTGAAGCGTACTTTCTGTCAAGACCAGTAGGGGGAAATCTAGGCTGTCTAACTGAGCCTTGCTGTCAGAGTGCTTTTCCAATCACACAACTGTAATAATTACATGGCTTCACCTCCTCTCACACATACAATCATACATGTGCTGGGGGTGGGGCGCAGCTGACAATCAAAGTGATCCGGGGTTTTGAAAAAAAAAAAAATCCCTGGATCACAGTCAAGTTTGGAAAAGAGGCTGGAGAAACTGTCTCACTGCTCTCTGTTGGCACTTCAGGGGAAACTTAAACTTCAGAATTAAGAAAGCAGACAGGGAAAAAAGCTGCCTGGGACTGAATTCTGTCTGTAAAAGTCAAGTGTGGAGTAAATTTAAGTCCGTAATCACTGTTACAATCTCAGAGGGCTTGAAAACAATGCATGAACACTGTGCGTTAAATGTTAAATGAAAATACTCACCATCTTTTTGGCCAGTGTAATACATCATTTAGTAAATCTATCATTGCCAATTTATTTCACTTGAAGCTGCACACACACTCACTCTCTCTCACACACACACACACACACACACTTAGACAAGCAAGCGCCTTAAAGTAACAGTTGCCTGGATACGAGATTGGGTGATTGGGTGATTAGTCACTCCTTGTGATCTTATGGAGAAAGTTCATCTCAAGTTGCATTTGACATCAAAGTGGGAACAGAGGCATTTTCTAACCGTTTGAAATGGACCGTGAACTCAACATCAAGTATGCATTTTTTTTTTTTTTTAAGACACCCAGGTGCTCATTTTCCTCACTGTTTCCACTATCAGATGGTGAAATCACCATCTGATGTGTCCTCAGGATGCAAGCAAACTTCAAGGATCCTTATCTGACATCCGCCTCGCAGTTTTTCTTTTGCAATCATGCAAAATGCGTCATGGAAGTCACAGGAAAGCACAAGTATGCATACTGAGAGAGAGCCCTTATCTTGGGCAGAAACAGGAGCCATGTGTGCAGTTTCCCCCCCCAAAAAAACACTTGTTGAATTGCTTCAAGTATTGCGCCCCGACCAAAACTACCCCTAAATGAAGCAATCTGCCAGCCTACAAAGGGAAAGCAGAAAGAGCGACCGGAGCTGGACGACCACCAAATATCATCTACATTACTTGCAGATGAGGGAGCCTCCAACGATCCAAAATTAAAAATACAACTGAGCTTTATTGAACTGTCTCAAACTGTTGCTGCTAATCAGTATAACTAGATTTGTATATGATAACGCTGATTGCCTCTTGAATCACCTCCCTACTGAGGTTACTGCCTCATCTACTGCTGACTGGAAGAGGTCCTTTTTCTTGAGAAGTCTGATAGAATCAGATCTTATATCACTGCTCATATTTCTCACTCTGACACACTTTGGCCTGGACTTTTTAAGGCTTTCTTTGACAGATTTCTGCGTTCACTGGTCATTTTTTTTGCCAAAGCCGGACTGCTGCACGCCATTTAGATAACTTATTGCACAAACTACGATGCAGAATAAATCTACTGGCCTTTTACAAGCATAAATATTTTAGGCTGAAATTTTGTGAATCTGGACTTGTAAAATCCATAGGCCTCTCTGGCCTGAGTTATTGCAGAAATAGATCACAAGCCTGCAAGGGAAAATAAATCTGAAAGTCACTTTTCATATTTTGAAAAAGGCCGACCGAAATTTTCATTCCACTAAGACACGCTCCTCTGCATCTGTGTTTTGCAAAACTGAGTTATTGGATGGAATATTGCTTAAATGATGATGTAACTTGATGTAACTTGGTAGGAAAAGTCTGGTTGCTTGAAGCTTAGGAGGGAAGGAAAGGGAGGAAGGAACTTAATACAGAGATATGCAAAAACAAAAGGAAGGAAAAAGATAGAAGTCATGAGAGGCAGAGGAGCAAATGGAAATGGTGTGAAGACTGCGCCTTGTGCTGAGAAGTGGGAGGTGAGGCAGGCCAGCAGCGACAGACTGGGAATACCAGTGACATGGCTTCTGGGAGTCTGGCAGCAGAAATCAGCACGGCAACAAAGTTCAGTCTGTCTCTGTCTGGGCCGCTGACTGGCAGGCAGAAGAAAGAGATGGAAGACGGACAGATCGAGAGACGAGGAGATGATCTGGATGTGCATATGTGGGTTAAATTTATGAGGAGAATATAGCTGCAAGGGATGATTCAGGGTTCAAGCCACCATGAAGAGGACGACGACATTATTCTGTGTAGCTGTCCTGCAGCTGTGAAGGTGATGGTGAGCCTGGTCCTGATGATGAGTCCAGCACAGACCTTTTAAAGTCCTTTAAGACATGCCTTTGTGATGAAGAGCTATATAAATAAACCTGACTTGGCATACACTCATCTCTTTTGTAACAGTCTTCCCCCTCTTTGTTGAAAGTTTTAACACCAATTGCAGACCCACCTTTTAAGCTTTTACTTAGACACTGTTCCAAGTATTGACCTATTAGTTTACATAGCCTCCGCCCTTTTTATTGATTTGAACCTTTTATCTATTTGGTTTTTACTTATTGATCCAAATGGTCAAAACTGTGTTTCTATGGTTATTTCTTTTATACAGTCTCTGGTTATGTCATTAGCTCAGTGGTAGTGGGAGCCAAACATGCCTACACCATTTAGGCCCTATAGGCCTCTAAAATCAATTGTGAAATGTAAATAGATTTTTTGCAACTTTTTACAAGAAATTAAAAGATGCAGATGCAGTTTTTATTCAGTATTTTGTTAAAACATACAATAATTATAATAAGTATAGTACAATGTAGGAAATAATGTCTCTGAATCTTAAGATGTTCTGATGGAGAATCCCAGACTCTCTTCCTTTCCTTCCTAGATCTTCCCTTTTCAATATTTTTGAGGGTGATGTAAGTGATAATGTGCATAAACCTCTCATTTCATCTGATCCACCAAATAAACAAGTAACATAATGGCTTGTTTGTTCTCAGCTGACATTAGGTAAGGTCAACGATACTCACCCACCCTCTCTGTGCACCTCTCTGCTCCTTTGAAAACCCACCCTGTAAAGTCTGATGATTTGCTCGCAAACACGACTGTTTGCTTTTGTAACGTCATGTTACATGTGAAGGGCTCAAGCCGGACCAAGAACTAAACGCTCAGTGGTTTGACTTTTTAAAAACAAAAATCCTCTCTTTGAGTCTTAATGAGATACTTTTACTTATTTCTTCTTAAAGATATTTTTGGGGGGGGCAGAGAGAGAGGATGGCACACAGCAAGGAGGATGAGCCGGGAATCCACCAAGGCCACAGTGCTCAGTTAGTACATGTATGCGCTCTACACAGTGAGCCCCTACTTATTTCTAATACAAATCAATCTGACAATATGTAAGAGTGACATGTTGCTACTGGTGGCTATATCATCAGGCAATTGCAATCCCACTTTCACAACCTTGAAACTTGAATTTAAAATTGCAGAATTTCAGGAAAATTTATTGTAGTTACCAAATATCAGCAACACTGCACTCTTATGAAGTTGATATTAATTTTATGATTCCTTTCTCCTTTCACTTTTAATGATAGCGATCGTGCCTCCTGGGTACTTCCACGGAAACAACTGCCACATTGGCACGATGCCCTGCAGTCGCTGGCTGCAGAAACTGAAACAAAGAACTGCAAGGAACTGTGCAAACTGCTGCTGTCTCATCCAAGATTACAAATACTGCATTTACAATTGTGATTTTTGTTTCTATGTGGGCTACATCACATTCTATTTGCTATGTTTGTGCTTACTGCTCTCTCCTGCATCTTCTGACTGAAAAGGAAAAAACAAAACAGAAACTTTCAATCCAATCGGTTTCCATCTGCATCCGACACTCCTGTGTGCTGTTCAGTGTGTTTGTGTTTGTCTGCAATGTGGGAGATGTGCAGCATAGATAACAAAGGTGGAGATGAAAAAAAAGGAAAATGTATACTTAAATAAATTGAACCTTACTTCTAAAAAAAAAAGAAAAACTATTGTATATGACTGTTGCCACCTAAAACAGCTTTGTTGGGCTACGTCAATTGTACTGAATAATCCTCCTTAGAATTTCAAAAATAGAGCACTTAAAATGCATGAGAAACCATTAAAATTAAGATTGTGACGCAAATATTTTCCCAGAAAATTATCCACTAGCTGTCTGCTTTCCCCACTCAGTTGGCTGCTGAGTGTTTTCATAACAGATTCAAGATTAAACTGCACTATGTGATTTCAGGACAATTAACAATCCTGAAACTAATGTGTGCTGTGTGGAGACTTTTTGAGACATAATGATATAAACCTTTTTCTCATCCTCTCCAATGTTATATATTAAACTTTTTGGTGGGGATTCATGCCCCTCCCACTGCCACTGCTTACCCAACTGGGACCCTACTGGTTAAAAGAAGCGCTCTCCCCCTCCCATTGCTGAAAATTCGCTATGGAGGAATCCATGACGTATACTTTTGGAGGGGGGAGGTGGAGAGGAGCTGAGTTTGGAAAGTTTACATGCAAACTTGTGGCTGCTCTTGACACAATCTATTGGTCAGATAAAATCACATAATGCACGTGTAAAGTCAAAAGTCAACAAGCTTTAAAATGTCATTTTTTTTACTTACCTAACATAATATTTTTATAGTAATATAATGTGATGTATTATATCAACATTTCAGTCTTGGTAGCATGTAAACGCACACAACTACATAACTGTGACCACGGAATCGCCTGCAGAACAAGAAGCAGTAGAAGCTGCTGTGCTCTGGCCGTGCCCGAGCTCTGCAGGGGGAAAGTATTGGCGCTGGTGTCAGTGCCAGCGCTGTCAGCTGCTCCATCTAAACTCTGATTCACTGGGGGAAAAACCATAATAGCTGGGTTTTTAAGACATTTTTCTTTTGGCAAGAAGCTCCAGGCTATTCTGTGTAATGAGTCAGACACTGGTAGTGCACAGAAATGGAAATTACCAAAAGAAAAAGGCTGCAGAGTGGAAGCAACAGCAGTAAGTAAATTGCATTCGTATTATAGAGCAGTGATGAGCATTTGGCAACCCACAGGCTGCATTCAAATCCCAGATTGATTCTTGCTGATCTGTGTGGGAATTTTCAATTTTGCCTTCCAGTAAATCTACTTTGGATTGTGAGAGCCGATACAAAAAGGCAGAATAGCCGTACTGTTTTATTGATGGGTTGATTGAATGAGAAAATTACTGGTAATGTGGATGTGATTAAGCGGGTACAAAGTGCTTCGGGAAATCTGGATGCAGCTGGACCTGCATTCATATGAGCGCGGAAAATGTCATGATGAAAATGAAGATGTTAAATTACAGACTTAAATCATGAAACAAAGCAGGGGGCCGCTGATATTTCAGCAATAAATCAACTCAGATGAACATGGCTAGCTCAATATGAAGTCATATGTTTTGGAAAGGAGAGCGTGCTGCAGTAAAAAAGAGAGAGAGAGAGAGAGAGAGAGAGAGAGAAATTAGAGAGCACCAGAGGTGGTTCTGCAGGCTAAGGACAGTGTCATGCAACTGCAACATCAAAGCTGTGAATCTGACAATGGACTGCTGTTGCGCTCTCTCTCTCTCTCTCTCTCTCTCTCTCTCTCTCTCTCTCTCTCTCATGTTTTTGATCTGTCTGACTTTATACAAAGCTAACCTTGCTCATCTAAGTTGATTATTATTGAAATGTCACAGCAAACAACCTTCAAAAGCAATGCAAAAAGGAGACAACACAGATTGATGCAGCACTGAGACGAATGGAAAGAGAGAGAGGGGAAAAAAAGGAAGACAGGAAGGCAAAAATATGTGATGATCAATACACAGGATTTTACATAACTGCACTTGAGTAAGCACCCATGCACAAACTTGATTTGAATGTGAGAGGACAGGAGGTCTCTGGGGTTATTAAAGGACAAATCCAACCTCAGATACTCTTATACTGTTCATCAATGTATCATCAATTCTTGCTGTTATTTTTGTGATCAAGTGTTAATTTACTGTTGTCGGTCATTTACTGTGTCTCAACCGGCCTCATTAGCTTCTATTCCAGTTTTCAATATCCTCCATTTCCCAGAATGCATTTCAGCAACACCCAGAGAAGAGTGTTCTCTGTGCAGTATAAGAGGGACAGTGATGGCATTGTTAACAAGTTATTTTTTTTTGTAGTTGAGAAAATGCAAGAATGGAGAGAAAACAAAGCTGTAGTGTGTTTTGCCCAGCTGTTCAAATTGCATTTCACACTCTACGGACATCAGATCCACAAAGCGGTCTGTTGTGGCCGCGTTGCATTCTGGTCTACGTTGCAAAATAGTGAGCCTCAAGAGAAGCTCTTCCTTTTTGATTCTTAGGGACTCGCACCAAAACCTGATGTCTACTTTTGATGTTTAAGGGCCAGGAATGCACATCAAAACTAGATTCAAGAAGTTTTTATTGTCACTCCAGTTGTACAAGAACAAACGTGTGAAATACTTGACTAGCTGTTGTTTTAGCTGTTAGTTAAAGGTTTAAAGATGGATTTCTAACTTTGAATGGACTTCTATCACAGATGTTGAAGAATTAGGACCGCAACGCCTCCGAAAGGTTCACTTTTCCAGATCCACCTCCATCTATATCAGCTCTGAGCACCGATCAGACCTACACACACCTACGCTGCACTGACACTGTACCTACACTTAAAACACAAAAACTCCCACAACAGTTTTATTATAACAAAATAACAGAGATGCATGTGGATATAGGAGGAGGGCAGTTAGGAAAAAACTAATGAAAAGGTTAAACGCAGGGAGAGGGAGAGGCGGGAAGAGAGAGAGAATGAGGCATAAAGGGAGCAGAGGGATTTTCAAATGAGGCTTTTCCGCAGATCTGGGTGAGTCAACGGGGGAACGAAATGGAAATGTAATTATTACCACTGTCTCTCACTCACACACCCATGGGACCACCAGGGTGCAAGGGTGCACACAGACACAGATGCACACACACACACACACACACACACATACACACACACACACACTCCAACACACATGCACACAGTGTTGTGTGAATAAAAAAAAAGAGGGAATGTGGAAAAGTTTTGAATATTAGATAAAAAAAATATGACAGACTGTGCAGGATTTAATTCAGCCTTTTATCCAAGTTATTATCCAAACTTTTAAACCTGCACATTGCAATTTCTCTCTCTCTCTCTCTCTCTCATAATTTTTTAAGACCTTTTTACAGCATAAAAATAAAAGGAAAGCAATAAAATATTTGAAGAAAGTATATAAAAAGTTAGCAAAAATATACAGTGTTAATAAATGAAAAGATAGCAAAACATAAACCGTATATAAAACTACAAAAATATAAATCTTAAATTATTAAATTGGCCATGACAAAAAAACTTTATGCAGCATTTGAATGCATATGCTCGCTGTTTGGATGAGAATCTGCTGTTTCCAACAAAAAGAAATTACAACTCCATCAGCCAAAGTAATGATTCATCTTTTTTTTTTGTTTGTTTTGTTTTGAAAGAAATAAAGAGAATTTCATTTAGCTTTGAGAGGCTTAATGGTGCATAAACACATTGTGGACTACTGCACTTCATTTTGCAAAATCAAACTGATTGGCTCTTAACTTCTGCTGTGGACCGTGAGTTCATGATGAAGGATGAATATGGACTCTGACGCTGGACCACCTGAGAACTGCTGATGTCGTGGTCCGATGAGATCGCATGGTGCATGTTTAACAACAACGTCAGCCACTGCTCTGCCTTCCACGACACGAGAGTGGATGGACAATGGGTTGACTGAGGCCACAGGAGGGCGGCTTCCTCAGCACCAACAGACAGAAGGGAGCTGTGTGTTAACAGAGAGGCCGAGGACAAGGTTCGAGTCCTACGCCAGAGAAACAGAACTCGTTTTGTCCCTTCCACACCACGCTTCTCATCGCCACTTCACCCCAACTGATGAAAAAAACAACAAAAAAAAAAACAGACTTTCACCATTCTGGTGTCTGGGATGCCCACAAATATCTGGCTGTCTTCCTGGGCTACAACTTGGAGTCTTTTCGCTTCCCCCCCCCC